>JAOXYD010094877.1:0-11899 GCA_028565735.1 Pinacopodium congolense | reverse complement strand
GACGTTTGATGATGGTTTTTCTCTTTTCTTATACAAATCTTTCATGGTGAATTAGAATAAAAACAATGTAATATATCTAAAATAGAGGAAACTCTACTCTATTTTGAAGAAATTGGTTGAAGATGGCCTTACCAATCTGATGGATCTGCGTTATGCATTGGAATAAGGATTTTTAAATAATTGCCAAAGAATTTACCAACAAGCCAAGGAGGCCTTTTCCGAGGGGAGGAATTCTAGTAAATGTGACATGGAATATCCCTAATTTTTTTTTATCATTTTAAACTATTTAAAATTTTGTGGTATTATAAGTAAAATCTAATATTAAATTTTTACTGAATTTTTATCAAGTTATTACCATACTATTTTAATATCAACTGTTAAACATTTAATAAAATTTAAATAAATATTTTGATTATAATACTGATAAAATAATTTAATGTTAATCTAGTTAATAACCAATTTTAATAAATACAATGCCATAAGGTTTTTTAAGTAATTTTAAAAATTAATAATATAAATGACTAAATCCGTGCAGATTGATATTTTACCTTATGATTAGTCATCTCTTGTTTTAATTTTTAATTTGATTTATTCTGCATGAAGATTTAATGTTAAAACGAGCATGTGGTCACACTTTCTTCTTCGCTTCACCGTACTTGAAAAATCTTTTCTATAAGAAAAATTCAAAGCTAACAATATTTAATGTTGAGACGAGCATGTGGTCATGCTTTTTTCTTCACTTCATCATACTATGTATAGTTATGCCCTACATTTTATGAAACCGATGGCACGGGACCCAAGTTTTGTAGTCCAATTTTTCTATTCAAAATGAAGAAATTCAATAGCCCCTTTAATTATATGATTTTAGTCCAGATTGAAGGCTTTGATTTCTCTGATCGTATTGTATATATATATATAGGAAAAGATGGAAAATATCAAATATGAGTATGTGTGTTTACATATAACCCATTTTTTCTATTCAAAATGAAGAAATTCCATAGCCACTTCAATTATATGATTTTAGTCCAAACTAATGGCTTTGACTTTTCTTATAGAAAAGATTTTCTTACTACATATATATGTATATATGTGTGTGTGTGTGTAGGAAAAGATGGCAAAGATCAAATAGCTTGTAATATTTACTGTAAGTACTGTTTGCTAAACTACAAGGTGATTCAAATAGATTAATAGTTCTAAGTTTGAAGTACAAGAATTGATAAAATACAATAACTTGTGTTACAGCACGTTTGATATTATTTTTCGTTTTTATTTTTAGTTTTTATTTATATATTTATTTTTTTATTTTTGTGTTATTTTTTATATTTATATATTACCTTTTTTAGTTTCTATACTATTTTTATTCATTTTTTTGTATAGAATTATAAGAAAAAAAAACTAGAAAAGGAAGTGATACCAAATAAGGCCTTTTGTGTTTCATATGCCTCTTGTTGCTCTAGTAAAGGCAGCAAATATCATATAAATATTTTCTCCTTAGTATTAAGAAACCACTCTTTTGATCAGTGAGGAGTATTCTGGTTTAAGAAATGCATTCTTATTTACCAACAAATAGTATTGTTTTTTTGTTCTTTCTCAATGGGGTAGGCCATATAAAGGTTTACAAGGGACTTGAATTTTAACTGAAGTCTATCACCAACACTTTTGCACAACATTTTTGCTTAGGTCTATCTAAGCAAGACTTAATCTTTCTCGGCCCTATAAGTATTCTTCAAAAGTAATAAGAAACAAAGGCAATAATAAACATAAGAAAGATATAACAAAATATAAACCTTTATATTACTTACCCTTAAAAAAATATATGGAATGCTCTTTCAAATGAAATGAAGAGAGCAAGACTCAAATGAGCTATTTATAAGAACTATTGACTCGAAGGCCAAGCTGCAATTCAAATCCTATCTAAATTGAAGTACCTAAGATCACATCTATCCCTATTAGATTACATCACGTTGATCAATTGGATAACACCCTAATCCCAATAAGGCTATAACTAGTAAGATAGAATTATGTCATCACTAACAATATAAGAATTTACATTTTATTAGAACTTTACACCCTTATCCCTGAAGATCTTTATTAGTTTTAAATGTTCAATTCCACTACAACTCTAAATTTTTATGATGCCACATCATCTAAGATCTTCCCACTATCTATATCCACTATTTATGTGGATTGATGTAAGATGAAAGTCTTGCATAGCACACTAGCATGATCCAATAGTTACCCAAAATAAGTCCACTAGTTGCGATCCATTCATCAGAGCATATGTCAAGTCCTTAGTCTATCAAGTACTTGGCCTTAGACAAATCAATCTCCATAAGGTCTAAGACTCTATTAAAATTCACACCAAGTCTGATCTTACTCGCCCACGTTTGCCTTATAAATTTTTCATACCTCCTTTATGTGTTGATTCAACTAACCTTTCACCTGAGGCCCGCTTTAAAATGTCATTAAGAAGTGCTTTGATGTTTATGGGTTTAATAAGCGACCCCTACTAGATGGATTCGATGCCCTCATTAAATTAGTTTAAAGATAAGTGTTCACTTGATAATCAAATTACCATAAGGTTGTATCTTTCTCTTACATGATTTAAATAACAAGTTTTCCCTTCCATTAAATTAATAACCCAATCCTTCAATTCTTCTTATGTTGACCTATTATCTAATGATTTAAGATATTCTCCTCTTGGTCCTTAAACTATTTCCTCACAATCAATGGGCTTGCTTCGCTTCACTCTTATATAGATTTGATGCATCCTCATAGTCAGGTTTAAGAAAGCTAATATGAAAAGTAAGGTGTACATTTAATTTCTCAGGTAATTTTAATCTATATGCGATATTTCCTACCTTGTTAAGAAATTTAAACGGCACATCATACATCAACATTAACCCTCAATGTAGCTACTCATTCGAGATCTTTTTCCAAATCTGTAGGGTTAGTTTCAATAAAACTTTATTGCTCACATTAAATTCCTATGATCTCTTTCGAAGATTTTCTTACTACTTCATACAACGAAAATCGTTTCGAAGATTGTCCCTTAACTCGTCCAATAAGTCTTGCTTCTCCATCACAAACTTATGTACTACAGGACACATTCCACATGTCCCTTATTAAACGATCTCAAAAGGAGTTAGAGGTTGTTTACCTACCATAATCTCAAAATGATCTATGCAAGGTATAACAAAACTATGCAGTATCAAGAAAACTTAATTATGTTGACTTACACTTTAGCCTTAGGTACTTCTCCATCAAACCGTTGATCTTATCAATTTTCCATTTGTCTATAAATGATTTGTTGTCAAAAACTTCAAATCACAACCTATCATGTTAAATAGAAACGTCTAAAATCAACCCATAAATTTGGTGTCTTGATCCATCACAATATCCGCAGGGACTCTAAAATTCTTGACCACATATTTATAGAACAACTTAGCTACAAAAACTAAGGGATAAGATACAGGAGTTGGCATATATACTACATACTTAGGAAATATGTCAACCACCATTATGATTGATGCTATGTTGTCTACCTTTGGAAACCCACCAATGTAATATATTGAGACTAACATCCTCGGTCTTTCAGGGATGAATACGGGTTATAGTAAACCAACTTCCTTCTTCCTCTTCGACTTATCCAATTGATACATAAGATAAGTCTTGATATAACATTCCATATCATTCTCCATCTTCGGCCAAAGGTAGGAACAAGATAAGAGCACTAATATCCATTAGACTCCTAAGTAACTAACTCATTATGATTCATATGTCTCCTTCAAAAATTATTTTTGCAATCCCTTTAAACTCAGCATATAAACTTGACTATTCTTAATCATCAATAGTCTATCGTCAAGCTAAAACCTACATACAACACCCTCCTTAACTTGTGAGATTGATTTACAGTACATGATGTCTATTGGAGCTTTAGCTTTGATTTTCTCTAATATGTTGAAATCCACCCTCATGATAAAGTACACGACCACAAATACCTCCTTTTGACTTAAGAAATCTTCCATGTTGTTGTGTCTTCTTAGTTTATGTTCCGACATGAAGTCATATTCAGCTATAATTCTTTCCGTCAGAATTATTTTGTTGGCAACTTCTTTTGAGTCTTGAAAAATGTGTTAACAATATTATTCTTAAAAACAGTGAATCCGGTTTCTAACAGATACATTCATCACTTGTCAAGACAATGCACCATCATAAGCATCTCCTTTTCATGCATCAAACAATGTTGTTACGAACCAATGAAATTTTGGCTCTCAAATTCAACTGGATCACCCTCTTATATAAAGACTTTATTAATGATTCGATGTATCCGTATGTTCCTCAAATGGAAGATCATATTCGAGCAATTTTAGCATAGTTTTGATTGAAATAGAAACTTTAAGCTTCATGATTGGCTCTTGACATACATCCAAACAACACCACTCTTGCTTTTTCTTAAACAAGTCTGTTAGTGGCACTACTTTCTTCGAGTATCCTATAATAAACCACCTATAGCACTTCACTAAGCTAAAAAAATCTCCATAATTCTCACTCTATAGTAGGAACCTGCCATTCAAATGTTGCCTTTATCTTTCTCGGATCCATCTTGCCTTGACCCTTGTTTACCATATGACCCAAGAATCTAATATTTGATTAGGCAAACTTACACTACTTTATCTTTACGTAGTGCTTATGTTGCATTAGTCTTTCAAATACCCACCTGAAGTGTTCCGCATACTCTACCATGTTAATGGTGTGCACCATAATATCATTGAAATATACCATAATGAACTCATTGAGAAAATCGTACTATACATCATTCATAAAATTTCAAAATGTTGTAGGGGTGTTATTTAATTCAAATGACATAACTAAAAATTCATATGAATCATATTGAGTTACATATGTCATCTTTTGTTCATCATCATCGAATATCCCCACTTACTGAACCCAGTTTATCCAGCTTAGTGAACATCTCAGGCCTTGACAATATGTCCATCAAGTCTTAAACTAAAGGCATAAGATACTTTTTCTTGATCATTGCCTTATTTAGGACTCAATAGTTTACACACATCTGAAGTGTACCATCTCGCTTCTTTTGAAATAACACTGGGGCACCATAAGGGGCTTTGAATGATTGGATGAAACCTGCTTCCAACAATTTACCAAGTTGTTTTTAAAGTTCCACCAAATCTAATAGGGACATTTAACATAGGGCACGTGTAGGTGGGATCATTCTAAAAACCAACTTAATCATGTGATTAACCTCGTGATGAGGAGGAAGAGTTTTTAGTAATTCCTTCTGCATTACCTCTAAAAAATCTCTTAACAAACTTTCAACCGTATCATGGAATTCTACCATGTGGTCTTTGTTAATCTCAAACATTATAACAAGATAGGTCTCCACAGATTTTTTCAACCATTTATCGATGCTTATAGTTGAAACATGTCCTACCACTGTTATTGCTTCCACTATTCCTCTATTGGTAATACAACAATTCACCTAGAAGGAATTTTACTCATTCATTAACATAATACCTCTTAAATTTGGATATAGTACTACTTTTTCTGCTCGAAGGAAATTCATCCCTAATATCATCTCAAAATTGTCAAAGTGGTATGACTATAAAATTCCACTTGGCATGCTAACTTCCTATACTTCTTAAAATGTTGTAAGTAGCTCCTATAACTAGTTATGCCTTACTTATAAGGGTTTTGATTTTCATTAAAGTCTTAGATACCTTTGACCCAACTTGCTCACCATATTTTTTTGCTACGAAACAATGTGTCCCACGCACCCTAATCAAAAATCAAAGTGACATTTTTCTTGTTAACCAATATACCCATATACATTAGTCTATCAAATGGAATAGACTTACTACTAACCATATTCAATAAGATAATCAGATTTAATGCCACATCTTTGAAGATTCACTATATTCTTTAACTATCTAGGTATTGAGTTCTCCTTTCTTGGATATTGTTTCGTAAAATATGGATCACTATACAGGTAATAAGAAACTTTACCCTTCTTTAAGGATGTCCATCTGCTCTTTGATCCACTGTTTTTCTTACCTTTGCCTTTGAAATACCCCTTCTTATAGTCTATCTCATTTTATCCATTGGTCTTCTCTTGTTGTTTGTGGTCTTTATGCTTCGAAGAATTAGAGGAATATGCCTTAGATTCCTTTTCCATCTAAAAGTCCACAAAGGCATCAGTGGCCACGATAACACCAACCACGTCCATTACATTTTAGCTCCTCAACTTCATTTATACCCAAGGTTGTAACCCAGACAAATAGTTGAAAAGCTTATCTTTATCTAACATGTTATCGATATCAAGAATTAAAGAACTAAATTATTTAGCATAGTCTCTTACCAATCTGTCTTACTTGAGTTTCTTCAAAGTATTCATAAGAAGAAATTGATCTTTTAACTCTTTTATAAGTGCCCACATTCCCATGAGAGTTCTACCTTAGCTAATTTCAATATAGCTCCTCATTCTCCACTAAAACTTGGCATCCCCATCAAAGTATATGGTCGTCACATAGACTTTTTCATCATCAGGTACCTTAGTACCTGCAAAAAACCGCTCTATATCCCACAAGAAATTCTTAAAAACCTTGACATCCCACATGGCTTTAAACCTTAGGCATAGTTTTATTTTTTTATTTTTTCTCATTGTGGTAAGTGATACAATGGTCTACAAGGGACTCGAACTTTTACTGAAGTTTATCACGACCACTTTTTCACAACAATTTCACTTACATTTGTTTAAGTAAGACTTAGCCTTCCTTGTCCCTCGACATGTTAAACTCCTACAGGCCAAGTAACAATGCTATAAAATAAATAAGAAACAAAGGAAAAAATAAAACAGAAGCGAGATGCACCAAAATACCAACCTTTATATTACTTTTCCTCAAATGAATCTAAGGAATGATCTCTTAAATGAAATGTGGAGATCAAGGCTCAAATGAGCTATATATAGGCACTACTAGCTTTAAGGTCAAGTTACAATCTAACTCCTAACTGAACTAAACTGCTAAGATCATGTCTAGCTCTATTATAATACATCATGTTGGCCAAATTTATGATTCCCTCATCCAAATAAGTCTCTAATTGATAAGATATAATTATATCACATCTAATAAGATAAGAGCTTACATTTGACTAAGATTCTACATCCTTATCCTAAAAAATCTATGCTATCTTCAAATGTTCAATCTCACTGCAACTTTAACTCCTAATCTCGCCACATCATCCAATATCTCTTGACGATATTTATTTGTTGATGATGTTGGGTGATCCAAGCCAAAAGTCTCACATAGCACACTAACATAATCCATTACTTACCTATAACAAGTCCTCTAGTTATCATCCATTCATCCGATCATACGCTAAGTACTTATCCTCAGACAAGTCAATCTCTATACGGTTCGAGAGTCTACCAAACTCCGCACTAAGTCTGATCCCACTCATTTATGTTTTCCATAGAATTTTTGCATGTCTCGCTTATGTGTTGATCCAGCTAACCTTCTATCTGACGCCAGCTTTAAAAGGTCGTTGAGAAGGGATCCAAAGTTTAAAGATATACCAAAATGCAATTTAATTTTTCATTTTTATATAACTTTGAAAACTTATAAGCTATTTATGTAGCATACTTTACAAATGATTCAAATATTTAAGCCAAAATTTAAATTATTCCTTTATAGCAATAAATGAAGTAATTTTTTTTTCAAATATCATTTAACTTTGGAAAGAAAGGCATGACTTAAAAAGGAACAATTCATTAGTAGCCATATTATGAAAATTAAAAGAAAATGAACATTACTAAGTGCAACAGACAAATCTGAGTGTCTATATTATATACATTAGAAAAAGTACTAAAGTTAATAAAATTGATGTAAATTATGATCTATTTAAGGGATTGGAGTGAAAAGACATGACCTTTCAATTAGATTTGAAAATTCATATTGTTTAGATTTAACTTTGAACACAAAAGGATGAATTGTTGCCAGTCGATCATACACAAAATTAGCTCAAATAAATCTATCTTTTAATGTATAAAATTGTAATTTATTCAAGACCAACTTTTTGTCAAGTTCACTAATTGTAACAAGTAATGTAGTGCATTATATTTAAAACTCCAAATGTCGATCCTACGAGGAAATTTATATGATGTAAGTACTAGGTCAAATATACTAGAATTATCTAGAGAATACCTAATTACAAATTAAGAAAGTAAATTACAAAAATACTTCTAAAAAACCTAGAAAACTTCCAATTAATTACAAAGGAGTTCAAGGTTGATTTTCTTAAGTTATTCAGTTATAGCTTAGGTTGTTGATGATTTAATTGCTTTAAAGATCAGTGATGCTTAATCTATGGTATTTTTATTAAATCAAGGCACGTCTACTGTTAAGACTATGCCTTATCTCCATTGGTCATATCTTGAAGTTTGAGATCAGTGATGCTTAATGTAGGATATCTTTACTAAATCAAGACACATCTATGGTTAAGACTATACCTTATCTCTATTGGTCATATCCTGAAGTTTGATCATACATCAAATTTAGGTAACATGCTTAAAGATCAAGAAGTCTAGTTTTAAAGTTTTCTATTCTACGACTAGCACCATTTTGATAAACTCAAGTTTGTTCATGCATTAATTTAAACTATATCATTTATTGATTTATCCAATAACCTAGGTAGATTTCTCGGATCATAGATTATCTAGTGACTTTGTCCTAAGTGATTAGTTTAAAATAACCATTAAGCATTCAAATAAATAAAGATTATATCACAAATCATGCATTAATTATTAATTAACACATTTAACCATCAATTAACATATTTAACAGCCTATTCACAACTGAAAATTAACTTTAAGAATACATATTAATCAAAGAACATTAAATAATTAACTTAAGCTACATAGTTTTGATTAATTCAAAATACAATAATAATGCACGGAATGAAGTGTTTGGAATGAACCAAATCACATCTCTAGATGGTTATCTAATTCTTAACCACATGATTACAGTTGTTAGAAACTTCAAACAAACCTAAAAACTCAAATTACAAAAGATTCAAATGAAAAACAACCTAAACTAAATTTGATATGAAAACTAACTAAACAAAGGTGTTTTATCCTAAAACTGGATGCCTTAGATGATTAGCAGAGGCCTCAGTTTATAGGGATAGAACTGCTTCAAATGGGGGAAGAATACAAGCTATAATTGTTGAGAGATTTATTGAAAAACACATCTGTAGCCATCAATAGCAGACTAGTTGAATAATAACAGCGTTGTTAAATGTAGGTTAAAAGAATAATACCAGTGTCGTTAAAAGATTATGAAATAGCCATTCATAATCTTTTTTTAACTCCTTCAATGTAGGTTGTTGCACTCATCAACGATGGTCTATCCTACCATTATTGATGGCATGGAAAGAGCCCATTTTGCATTCATTTTGTACCATTCTTCAATTATTCTCATTAATCTATAAATTAAATATTTTTAATACTAATTAAATAATTAAGCACTAAAATAGGGGTAAATTCCCATCAAATAATATAAAAAATACCATGAATTTCACGCTTAACAACTCTTCCACACTTTAGTGTTTGCTTATTCTTAAGCAAACTAAATCATCTTTAATTATTCAAAATAGAATATAATTATAGGAAACTTATCAAATTCATTCAAGCACACTCATTGAATATTTTTCATAAATCATTCAATTGTTAAACAAAACATTAAGATATTGTAATGATTAATAAAACATGTTAATTAACAAATGAATTCAGATAACTAATGTTTCTTTAAACTTCAACCTAAATGACAAATTTAATTCCATAAGTAAAATGTATATAAGTAAAGTATAATGTAACAACTTTTAAACCAATTTCAAAAATTTTATTCATTTATAAACAAAATTGAAATAAACATGTGAGTTTTAAGCTTAGCTAAGAAGTCACTTAATCTTTTAACATTAAAAGTGAACATTTTCTCATGAATAATTCCACATTAATTAATGAAGTCACCTCACATCAATTGGTTACTATTACTACTCAACAACTTCAACCTTTTTATTGGTCTGAAGCCAGCGGATTGAAATTATTACTCACTTATTCACTTTTTAAAATGTTTTCTTTCATCAATTTTCTCTTTTTTTAGTTTAAAATAAACAATATGGTGAAAATTTTAAAATAAGTCACAATTTACTTTGGAATATATATTTTATACAGGACCATCTTATGACTATTATGTATTCATTATTTAAAAGCATGAAGAAATCAAATTCATTTGTTAATGAACATGATTAATTAATGATAAAACATTTTAACTCATAAAAATAATCGAATTCAAAAGGGAAAATTTCAATAAAAAGAAAAAATTCTGAAAAATAGCCATAAATTATATGTTATAAAGATATATAAGATAAAATGATATATTATAGGATAAGAAAAACTCAAGTGTGATCAATTGACATATCACTCCCCTACACTTAAATTGATCATTTTTCCTAATGTTCATAAATCACAAATAACACATAATATGTGAAAGAAAGGAAAAGAATGCACCTAGATAAAGATTGGTGGCAAGACCAGTGGAAAAAGCCACTATTAAATGTCACAAGTTGTAAGAAGTTGGGTCTCCTACGATATGGAAATCTTGAGAGGATGAGTGGCCTGAGATGGATGAAAGGTTAACTTTAGGCAAATGAAAAAAAAAGAAAGGAGAGGAATAAAATATAAAAGCATAGATTATGTCTGTTTTTGTTGGAGAGACTTACAATTGTTAGATCTAAACTGGAAAGATGAAGGAATGACAACAACATAAAGAGAAACAATCAAGGAAAAAAAAAGGAAAAAAAGACAACATCTAAAGGTTAAAGTGTAACATCCTACTCTCATAGGACACCTACCCAACATTCTGATGAATATCCAAATAAATACCCTACAAGGGTGGCACGCTAAAGCAAGTATAATAGGCATCGTACAATATAATCAGACAGAATATAGACACCAAAACTCATATTTCATTAAACCAAGTCCATTTATACATCATCATAAACTAGACAAACGTATCAAATAGAACAAAAACATTCTATCTAGACTCTTTGAGACATCATCTGACCAACCTCTGATCCATGATAAGTTTGTAAGTACGCAGCTCTCACTCTCTTTACCCTGTTTTAACCTAGGAGTTGAGATCCCTCTGACCTGAAATGTTGAGTGGGGTGAGTTTTCAGAGAAAACTCAATGAGTAGCTATCATCGATGTGCTCACTCTATCCATACATAAGCATATAATACAAAACAAATCACATAATCATCACAATTAAGATCACGTTTCTCATGTGTTTATCATATCAAAGTATGATTATACAATGGCATTTAATCATGCGAGAATACAATTACAAATGCACGTGAGACTAGATTTTCTTTTTCTTTTATTGTGACTTTATGCCATTTACTATCCCATATTAGGAGCTGATACTGGGCTCATTCTTCAGGTATTGACCCCAATCTGTAGTGGAAAGGGGGTCTACACATATCTGAGCCTGAGGCTCCTTCCAACCATAGGCATAAGCCCCACACCAAACTACTGCTAGCCTGGTCACTTCACTCACAACGTCATTAATGTGATCATGCACTTCATGACTGCAAAGAAACTCATTACAGATCAAACAAGCAATCAATCAAGTAGAATACACATACAGTTTGTATTTTCTTAATCATCAGACCTAAGTCTGGCATCCAACCCATGGTTGGGAATCACACAGTCTTAGACATTTTATATCAAATCAGAATGGGAGTATATGTAAAACACATCTACATACAATTATTGGATTAGAGTCTGATATTTAACATAATTAAACACATAGGTCTCAAA
>JAOXYD010094866.1:0-11899 GCA_028565735.1 Pinacopodium congolense | reverse complement strand
AAGAAAGGGAAGAAAGCCTTGAAAGCCATGTGGGAGACCGAAAGTGAAGATGGAAGTGACAACTCCGACAATGAAAGTGCCAAGTTTTGTCTCATGGCTTTGGATGATGAGGTACCATCATATGCTTTGTTATTATTGGTCAATTAGTCCACATATGCCTTAATCTAATTGGTCCATAAGTCCCTTTTTTAAAAAAATTGCATATTAATCCTTCTCCTTCCTTTACTTCCCATATTGGCCTACAATATTATTAATGAATTTCATTCCCTTATGTCTTAATTTTCTAATGTCATAAATTTCATGCAATTTGGTTAATTATTTCAAGAATTATACCCAAAACACCACAAGTTGTTTGAAAACAAGGGGCAATAGCTATAGTGAAACTTTAAGCCAGAATTAAAAGACCTTAAAGGCACAATAAAAGTTTGGTTCCTTTAAAAACATTTTAGCTCTATATCTCCAAATTAAGGCCCAATTAGAATTATCCAAATTGGAGCTATACATGCCAAGATATGGCCACATTACCAATGTATGTTCATGCCAAAATGAACAGATTACCCATTTATCCAAATCTTTTACATTAGATACTTTTATGTTAATTTATTTGTTATGTTCACTTCATGATGCACCTTAGACATGCTATCATACTTCTAGGGTATATTTTGGGGTGTTACATATAATGCTTTGGATAATTTAAAAACATGTTTAGGTGCATCATGTCATTCAAAACTAAGAGGTTGTTTAACATACACTTCTTCTTGAATAAAACCATTTTAAAATGCACTTTTTACATCCATTTGAAAAGTTTTAAAGCCCATGTGAGATGTAAATGCAAGAAATAGTCTAATAGTCTCTAATCTAGCAATGGGAACAAATGTCTCATCATAATCTATTCCCTTTTTCATGGTTTTACCCTTTAGCCACTAATCTAGTTTTGTTTCTCACTATGTTACATTGTTCGTATAATTTATTCTTAAAAACCCAATTTGTACCAATAATAGGATGATTTATGGGTCTAGGTACTAAAGTCCAAACCTTGTTTTGTTCTTACTAAAGTCCAAACCTTGTTTCACTCAAATTGTTCTAACTCATTATTCATAGTTAAGATCCAATTCTCATCATCTAAAGCCTCTTCTATATTCCTAGGTTCAACCTTTAAAAGAAAGGAGATATGAGATAGATTAAATTTTGATCAAGTGATTCCTTTTGGTGACCATCAGCTATGATTTGGTTGGTGGGATGATCCTTCTTGTACCTCTAATCTCTTGGTAGATCTTCATGTCCTCTTTTTCTACTTAGTTAAACAAGTTGTGATATTTGTCCATTTTCTTTAAATAAAAGATGTTCTAATCCCTTAGATACATCTACATCATCAAACTTAAGTACTTTCTTTCTTTCAAAAGGATTAGTTTCATCAAAGACAACATGCATAGATTCTTTAATAACATGAGAGTTCTTGTTATAAACTTTATATGCTTTACTTAATAAAGAGTATCCTAAGAAAATGCCTTCGTAAATTTTAGAATAAAAAATTTTCAAACTGTCTCAATTGTTTAAAATATAACATTTGCAACCAAAAACTTTGAAATGACTAATTTTTGGCTTCTTGTCGTTCAAAAGTTCATAAGGAGTTTTATCTAGCTTATGTCTAATATTCACCTTATTGAGGACATGACATGCACATGCAATGGCTTTGACCTAAAAATACTTTGGCAAATCATACTTATTTATCATAGTTCGTGCCATTTCTTATAAAGATTTATTGTTCCTTTCTACTACACCATTTTGTTGAGGTGTCCTAGGTGCAAAAAAATTATGTGTAATTCTATGATCATCACAAAAGCATTCAAACATATAATTTTCAAATTCTCTACCATGATCACTTCTAATAGATGCATTAGATAAAGACTTTCATTTTGTATTTTCTTTGCAAAACTAACAAAAGATTTAAAAAATTCATCTTTTGAGCTTAAAAATAAAACCCAAGCACAACGACTAAAATCATCGACAATAACAAACACATATGATTTTCCTCCTAACCTAGCTACTCTACTAGGACTAAATAAATCCATATGAAGTAATTCAAGGGGTCTAGAATATGTTACAAATTTCTTGCTTTGGAATGAGCTTCTCATTTGTTTTCCCATTTGACATGCTCTATAGATTTTGTCTTTTTGTACATTATAGTTGGAAGTCCTCTAACAAGTTGTTTTGAGTTGAGCTTTTAGAGGAGATCCATACTTGCATGTCCAAGTCATCAATGCCAAGTTGATAAGTGTTAAATATATATAGTTTTTGATGATATTTTAATGCATGTGCACCTTTATTTTGATGTTAATTGAGTTAATTTATGTCTTGATTTTTTACACTTGCATGTTAGCATCAATTTGGAGTGAAAATCTAATAAATGATGAAGAATGATGTTAAATTTGGAGCAAAATGGTGGTATATAGTTGACCTGCATTGTACTCCTATTGACTAGCATTTTACTCAAGCTTTAGGACTTAAACAGTGGGAGTTAAATGACGCCATTAAACTGTTCTTCAAGTGCCATTTAAGTAACCACTCGAGATATTTTCAGCTAGAACTTGCAGATCCACTTGCTATAACTTGACCACTTGCTTCCTTTTTGTAGGGGACATATATAACAAGTCAAAGAACCTATTTTTGCAGAAATTAACACATATTATAGTCTCCAATTAAGAGATTTAGCTTAGGTTTTCTCTTTTCTTCCTTAGGTTAAGGTTCTTTTTTTGTTCTTTCTTTTCCAACTGTGTTCATGTGATTTCCAGGTTATTGTAAGCATTCTTAAGAGTTTGTTGAGGTGTTTGAAGATTATATAACACTTTGGAGCAATATTTGGTGAAATCTAAACCCTTCTTTCGATTATTTAATCTCTTTTGTTCATATTTGTGCAAGAACATTGACTGCCTTGATTTGAATCCAAATTTCTTGTATGTTTATGATGTTTGAAGCTTAATTCTAGCTTAGGACAGGTTTTTGAATGTCTTAAGTACATGATTAACACAAGTTTGGATCATAATCTTTCTTTATGTAAGTTTTTAATGCTTATTTTAGGTTGTCCACTTAGAATATGATTAAAGATGGTTTAGGATCTGACAATCTCTACCTAAATCATTGGAAAAATCTATAAATAGTATGGTTTAAACTTTGGATCTGAGAAATCTACCTTGGTTATCATGAGGGCACTAATCTTGAATGAAATTTAGGATTAGAACTTCTTAAACTTTAAGTCTAATGCCTATTAATTGATGAAATAATAAAAGATCAGTTTATGATGGTTAGAGATAAGACAATGACTTAACCATAGCTTGTATTAAATTAGTGAAGGCCCCTAGATTAGAGATTTCAACATTCTATAACTTACTTAAGTCATTTGAAGCCTAGTCCTTATCTTATTAATTAATTCAGTAATTTTAATTCAATTAGGGATCCATAACATTTCTAGGAAAGATTTACATGTTTTTAGTTTTTCTTGAGTCTATCTATTCCTTTAATTTTAAGCTTTGAATTTTCTTAGATAATTGTAATCTAATTGCCTTAATAGGTCATACAATCAAGTTCTTTGTGGGTTCGACATTCTGGAGTCTTAAATGTACTCCTCTTTATTACTTGTGATTGGTATACTACCGATAAGTTAATTTGGTATTTTATTTGGAATTGCATGTGAATTGATTGAATTATTTGAGTTAAAATAGTGATACTAAATCGACTTAATAAGTTTTTAACGCCGTTACCAAGGAGCTGATTATTGTGTGATAGTAAGAATACGTTAATGTCAATTACTCTAAGTTGTAAATATTGTTTATATTGTGTTCTTGTGCTTTGTTTGTTTCTTGTGTTCTTTGTTTTTTGTGTTTGTTGGCATTTTATATGTGGAATATCCTTATACCTTTAGGTCTCTACCTTCCAATTTATGAATTAAATTAAAGGCATTCAGTCCTTAATAATCAAAATGAATCAGATAATATTTCCAATTACCAAAATAATTAAATTCAAATAAAAGCATGAATAATAAAAAGGATAAAAAATCGAAAAAAAATTTCCACAATGTATAGACTACGATGAAATAAATGATAAATCAAATCACTATCAAACAAACCATGCTCAAGTGATAAACAAACTATCCATCCCCACACTTAAAATAAACATTGTTCTCAATGTTTGAAAAATAAATGAAAGACATATGATAGGGAAAAAGGCTAGAAACATTTAAAAAATGGAAGAATTAAAAATTAAATAGACCAAACACACTTAAAAGGAAAGGCTTAAATAAAAAAACAACTAAAAACACTAAATAAAACCAAAATAAAGCACCTGAACTCTAAGAAGACATGCTAAAGGAAATTGAAAATGAACACATTAATCCTAAACAAATAAACAAAAAAAAACACACACACACACTAGAATCACGCAAACCTAAAGACTTAAGACATCAGTATAGTAAAATGACTTACACTAAAAAAAAATTCTAACTTAAAAAAAGACTTAAAAAACACACTAAATAAAACCAAAGAAAACACACTATGCTCTAAATAAGGATTTCCAAAAGATGCTTTAAGAAAGAAAAATGCAAAAGCCTAAAAAGGAAACACATCAAAATACTATAAAAGTAACTTAGGAACACACCTAAAAAACGGACTAGATTAAAAGTAAACCTAAGGCACACTAAATTTAAAAAAAAGGAGCCTAGATTCAAGGTTGAGTTGTCCTATAGCAAGCGCTTTTTTAGGGTCACCATTCAATCTAGATTTAGCTAAGTTAAGGAGCCTAGATTTAACTAGAACTTAATGTTATCGAAGTTTCAATCTCAATTTTAACTCACCATTCAAGATAATATCTTCATTCTTTAGGTAAGGGAAAGCTAAATTTCCAAGGGCTTCTATACCTCTAATTAAACATGTAAATGCCTTAAGAAATCTACCCTTGATGAATAAACAACGAAAACACCTTTTCTTAATGAATTATGATAAGAATGAGATTTATCATTTTTTGCATGCAAATTCACATAATTTCATTCCTACCGTTAGTTCAAAAATACTTAATTTCTATTATATTTTGCTTAATCAACAGGTTACCCTAACTTTGGAACAAAGAAGAAAAGAAAAAAATATAGAAAATCAAATTAGAGGAGGGCAAATTAAGTGTTTGAGAAACATGTGACCCACCCATTTTAAACAAAAATGAGGAAAGGAAAAAAAATATTTTAAAAATTTGGAGGACAGTATTAAAAAAAGATTATTAACAGGAGAGGAGGCTTTTGTAAAGAGCCAAAAACATTAAAATAAAAAAATTTAAAAGGGAGGCACGTAGCACTAAGAGACAATAAGACAACCAAAGCTTTCCTTGGAGAAAATGTCAAGAGTAAAAACATTAGAGAGCCTGGAGCTTGATTTCTTATGAAGTGATGGTATTAACAATTTTATTGGCATTTTCATTGGGTTTTCATTTAGTTTTTGCACTTTTCCTTCATTTTACTTGCTTCTTTCACTAACTTTAGCTTTTCTTTTCATTTTTAAATGCTTAAGTCTATAGTTTCAAATGTTTTGACCTTCAGCTTATGAGTTTAATGATTTCCTAGGCAATAACGATGTTCCACCTTCAAGAATGTTTGAGTTTTCATTTATAAGCTTTATAGTTAGATCTCTTGACATTGTATGGAATCATGCTTACATACAAATGAATGGAAATTTTTAAGTTCAATTTTCCAGGCTCAATTATACTTGTTTGAGCTTGAATTTTTATGTTTTTAGCTTTGTCTTTATCAAGTATTAAGTTGTGTAAAGTTTTATTTCATGGGTATTAAGTTATTTTGAGTGTCTTTGGTTAACATATATTTGATAATTAGGATGTATCATGTTCTTAGGATATCAATCCTTTAATGTCAATTTCTGTTCAATTTATATATGCTAGAATTTTTATTTTGAATGGTAGTTGGAGTTTTGTTGAATTAGGTTTTAGTTAATTGATTTATAGCGCAAGTAACTTAAGTTTGTGTTAGATTAAGTGTTGAATTATGTTTTTCTTTTTGTGTTGTGAATTTTCTAGCCTTAGATTTTTTAGATTGAGTATAGATTATGCTCATGTAATCTTTGTTTTTGTTGATTTAAGCATGTTTGGCTAGATTCCTATAGGAAGTATAGGAGGGATGAAGGGATAATTAATTGTGAGAATGTGATTGAGTTTGTATTGATTTGATGTTTTAAAGCTTAGGTTGGATTGAGACTTTAGTCAAATGTCTTAAATTAGGTATTATCTTTATACTTAATCACCCTTTAGGTAACTTCCTAATTTGAATCCTAGGATTAAGCATGTGATACGTAATTGTCCTTGACGATTTCCAAAAGTAGCAATATATTAGTTAGATTGTTAAAATACTTAACCAACTAGTCTATGGTCCCATACCTTTAGGTTACACTTTCCAACCTTATTTGTTAGTAGCCTAAGTTAGTCATTCTTTAGTACCTAATGCGTCTTCACTATTAAATCTAGAGAGTTTGTTCTAGGTTATAGTGAAGATAGGGGTATTTATAGATCCTTTTAGATTTACCTAAGTTAGACGAACTGAGGGTTTGAGACCTTTTTCCAACCTATAGGGTAGCACCATGGCTAGAGAAACTATTATTTAAATTAGGGCTTCAATAATTATCCTAAAATTCTGCTGATACCTTCGGCCCATTTCTTTATTATTTTTAACAATCTTTTCTTTTCTTTTTTTATTGGTTTCTTGATTGTATTTATCTCATTTTTGCTTAGTTTAGGGGATGTTTAGTTGGGTTGTGGGTTGTGAGTTTTTGTTGTAATAGTTGTGTTTTTATGTTGGTTGTTGTGTTTTTGTTTTCGATTTTTTTGTTGTATTAGTGTATTTTCTTTTTTGATTTCTATGTTTAGAAAAACATGAAACCAAAACCAAAATCCAAAATCCAATTAAACAAGGCCTTAGATTTTAGTTAAGATTTCATCTCATTAATGATTTTTATTTTTTATTTTTCTATACAACATTCAAAATTGTAGTACCATGATAGGGATGCAATTTATAGTATTTCTATTATTTTACAATGTCATTTCATCCCTATTTTGTTATTTAAATACTTAGTGTTCCTTTTGTGTTTACATGCAGATTTAACCTTAGCGCACAAATACAAGTTGAAAAGGTCATGTTTTGAGCAGAATTGGAGCAAATTTGGAACTATAATGGGTGTTGAACCAATTTGAGGACCTAGAACATCATGATATGAGGTTCCACACCCAATTTCTAGTCCATATGACAAGCCATGAAGAGTTCAGAAAGAAAAGATCAAGGCAAGCTCGGTTGAACTCTAGATTTGGTGTAGGTGATTTTGGGAATACATTAGGAGTAAATTTAGTGATATGATTGATCTTAATTTTTATAGGGAGCAAGATTATCATGTTAAGAACCTGCATCCCAAATTTACTAGCAATCTGAGGTGCGTAGGAGGAGTTGGAGTAGCTGAATATATATAAAGCCAATGCTCATTAGATGGGAGAGGGGGAGTTCCAACACCATTCTTAATTATTTCTTAGTTTTCCTTGTGTCTTTTCTTAGTTTTAAGGTCTTTCTCTTTATTTTTTCATGTTTTTTTCAATTTCTACATTTATATTTCTTCTCTTAGTCTTAAATACTCATAGTTTCTGGATTATTTTTATTACATCTATTTTTTTTTGTTGCTTTATTTTCTGGATTTGATTATTGTCCGAATATTATTGTTGAATCTTGTTTTATATAGTTGTTACCTTATTTTACTATAGCTCAATATATATAAAGCCAATGCTCATCAAATGGGAGAGGGGGAGTTCCAGCACCATTCTTCAATTACTTCTTAGTTTTCTTTGTGACTTTTCTTAGTTTTAGGGTCTTTCTTTTTAGTTTTCCATGTTCTTTTTAATTTCTACATTTATATTTCTTGTCTTAGTCTTAAATACTCATAGTTTCTGGATTATTTTTATTACATCTATTTTTTTGTTGCTTTATTTTCTGGATTTGATTATTGTCTGAATATTATTGTTGAATCTTTTTTTTTTTGGTTAATGAAATGTGTAGTTTTATTTTCTAGTGTCGTGTTTTTAGTTTAATCACACTTAATTTGTTTCTTTAATTTTCAGTTTTTATTTATTAGTTATTTTTATTATTTTATGCTTTAATATTGAATTTATGCTTGTGTTTAGGTTTAGATGCTTCATACTACAGAGATCAGTCATACTTCTGGCCAGAGCCTGCACCTCCATCATCGCCACCACAAGCTGGTGGGGTGTCATTAGAGGAGATTGTCACGAGTTTGGCAACAAGCACTCTTCAGTTCTAGTAGGAAATGAGTAGTAGCTTAATGACCTTAGAAGAACACTTAAGCCACCTAGCAGATGTGGTTCAGGGCCTTAAAGTCCAAGCTTCTGAAAGCATGCTTAGCCAATTAGAGGGACCACCAGAAAAAGAGGTGCGCCTTCCTATAGAGAGAGGAGATCAATGGGGGTACCTAGAAGTTATAAAGGAAGAGCAAGAGAATCTAGGAGAGGAAGAGCCATTAGTTCAGGAAATGATGGAGGGTGCGCAACCTCTTAAGGTCAATGACGCAGTTCATGTTATTGCTAACCGACTTTCGTTTCCTTGTCCCAGTTCATTACAGGTGAAAGAAGAAGAATAGAAGAAGAAAGAAGAAAAGCCGCAAAAATTGAAGTTTATGGAAGAGCTATAGGTAAGCGAGCTAAAGACTAGAGATGGTAAGCAGGATATCAAGTCTCTACATCCATTAATGATACTCTTATAGAGACCATTATGGTGTGAGAAGGGTGATGCCCGCAAAGATAAGTGGACTTTAGAGTATGATGGCCAAACGATGAAGTTCTACTCTTCAAAAGCCTCGAGGCATTATGCTAAAAAGGAGCCTACTTTAATGGAAGGTGCTCCAGACAATCCATTGAGTCTGAGCATGCTACCTGTTGGGCTCAAGCATCTGTTTGACAATGGGTAATGTACATATGCTAAGGGTTAAGCTTATGAACTTAACTAAGCACTTGATGGGAGGCACCCCATTCGTATCCTTTTATTTTTGTTTGTGTTTTTCTCTTCTGTAAATATTTATTAGTTGTCTTGCTTTGCGTGTTTTATTTGTTTTTGTATGTTTTGTTGTAGGTGGAAGATGGGCTATTATTCTTTAAGAGGGAGCGTAAGTGGATGATCTTTGCTCCACCTCGGATTTCAAGCTTTACATCTATCAGGGGAGTATTCTTGTTCCCATTCCCTTTGTAATTTTTTTTTTGGCTTTTAGGACATTGAGGACAATGTCCATTATATGTTTGGGGTTGGGCCTAGTTAAAATTTTTTGCATTTTTGCACTTGAATTGTGGTGAATTTTGGTCCATGAGATTCTATTATAGTAGTTGGATTGAGAATTGAGTTGTGTGCTTGAATTCGGATTAGGCAACTTTAGTGGAAGGTGAATCATTTGGATTGATTAAAGTAGTTAGTTACATAAACTCAGTCAAATATTTGATTCTTGAGTGATGAGGCAATGTATGAAATTTTAATAGATTTTCATATAAGCAATTTTGAGGTCTTGAGCCTATTTGACTACATTACATGGTCATTTTATCTTCTTTATTATGTGTTATGCTCTCCTAGGAAGATTACCTTCAGAACTTGCTTTGAACCTATTTGATACTACTAGTTGCATGCTTTATAGAAATGACTAAGGCCTTATTTGTTTTGAACCCCTTAGCTTAAATGATCCCCCCAAGTTATTTTTCCTTTGCAAACCCCTTTAAGCCTTTAACCCTGTTTTTTTCTGAATTAATTACCTTGCATTGAAACCCCAAAACCTTTTAGCCTTACCTTGTCACAAGTTGAATGAAGTATTGAGTGAGCATGATTTTCATACTTTTTTTTATATTGTATTCTGAGATATTTTGATAGGTACTTCTACTCATGTGTGTGTTGATATATGTTGCTATTGTTTTCTCTTGTTTTTTTAACTTTATTCTAGTAAGAAAAGAAAAGAAAGACAAAAAAAGAAAAAAAAAGAAAAGGAATAAAACATAGTTGCATTAGTTAGTGATGAGTAGTGTAGTCCATTGCATTCATTTTCTTATCTCAGAATTAATATTTGGTTGTCCCTTTTACTGAGTGCTTTATTACTACTTGTGATTAACCTCTTACCCTTTTTACCTTACCTTGACCCAAATCCCATTACAACCAAGTAAAATCCATTTGATCCATGATGGAATGTATTCTATGTAAAGGAAAATAGGTGAATTTGCAAGCCTATGGTAGTGCAGTCTCTTAGAGGGAGTCATAAGTGAAACACCAACCCTCACATACTTGAATGATTTGAGAGAACACTGTGAGGAAAGTCCATCTTAATTTTATGCTTGCTTTTGATCATTGGTGCCAACATTTTTCTTTGTTTATGTGAACTGATGAAAAGATTATGATATATGTAGTAGCTCAATGTTTGAGTTTTCCAAAGTTTGAAGGATTGCATACACTTGGTTTTCTTTGAAAATGAATTGACATAATATCTTGTTTGTGTTTAAATTGCTTGAGGACAAGCAATAGTTCAAGTGTGGGTGGGGGTATTTGATAGGGATGCAATTTATAGTATTTCTAAATGTGTTACAATGCCATTTCAGCCCTATTTTGTTATTTAAATGCTTAATTTGTGTTCCTTTTGTGTTTACATGCAGATTTGACCTTAGGGCGTAAATACAAGTTGAAAAGGTCATGTTTTAAGCATAATTGGAGAAAATTTGGAACTATAATTCATGTTGAACTAATTTGAGGACCTAGAACATCATGATATAAGGTTCAATACCAAATTTCAAGTCCATATGACAAGTCATGAAGAGTTCGCAGAGAAAAGATCAAGACAAGCTCAGTTGAACTCTAGATTTGGTGTAGGTGATTTTGGGAATGCATTAGCAGTACTTTTAGAGCTCTGATTGATCTGTAATTTTATATGGTGCAAGATTATCATGTTAAGAACCTGCTTCCCAAATTTCTTGGCAATCTGAGGTGCGTAGGAGGAGTTGTAGTAGAAAAGGCGGTAAGAGGTTGAAGATGTCAAAATTTAGGAAGTAAAACTGCCGTTAGTATAACAATGCCTCCAAGCCTTAAACGACGCCATTTTACTCTCAAGCAGCAAAAAAAAAAAAGTGAAACACCACGTTTTTACAGTAGCTCAATATATATAAAGCCAATGCTCATCAGATGGGAGAGAAGGGGAGTTCCAGCGTTGTTCTTCAATTATTTCTTAGTTTTCTTTGTGTCTTTTCTTAGTTTTAGGGTCTTTCTCTTTAGTTTTTCATGTTCTTTTCAATTTCTGCACTTATATTTCTTGTCTTAGTCTTAAATACTTATAGTTTCTAGATTATTTTTACTGCATCTATTTTTTTGTGGCTTTATTTTTTGGATTTGATTATTGTCCAAATATTATTGTTGAATCTTTTTTTTTTCTTTTGTTAATGAAATGGGTAGTTTTATTTTCTAGTGTCATGTTTTTATTTTTATCGCACTTATTTTATTAGTTTAATTTTGAGTTTTTTAATTAGTCATTTTTTATTAGTTTATGCTTTAATATTGAATTTATGCTTGTGTTTCGGTTTAGATGCGATTAATTTCAGTTGTTAGCTTATTTTATACGTGTTGCACTTTCTATTTTTATTTAATTTGTTTTAGGCTTTGTTGATTTTATTGTAATTAGTTATTAATTAGTTTTGATTTAGCTTAGATTAAGTTAAATTGTGGTTTTTCTTATTAATTTATTGTTTTCTAGCTTTAATTTCCTTTGTTTAGTATGGGCTTTGTTTATTTAGTTGTTCTTTTGCTTAATTTCGTAATGTTTAGCTAGTGTCCTTTGGGCTTGAA
>JAOXYD010094846.1:0-11900 GCA_028565735.1 Pinacopodium congolense | reverse complement strand
TAAACATTTAAACACTGATATATGGGTCATAATTCATCAAATTAACCATAAAAATCATATCAATTTGACCCCTATCACTTGGCCAATCACGACGATGGAAAGTACCTAGTCCAGAATTTTCCTACTATCTAGTTGCAAGTGGTGATAGAAATTGAAGGGTTTGACTTCGGTCAGGATTTGTCTCTACATCTCATTGTGAAGGGGAATAATCTTAAGCAAAATACTTCTTCTGAAACTCTATTTAATTTAAATGTATCATAGATCTCTACAAAGTTTAGAATGTGTGTGTGCATTTAGGTCCTCAAAAACTCATCAAATTATACATAGTTCTAGATTATTTGTATCATTTGGGGTTTTTCTTAAACGTTTTGGCTTCTAACTTGTTCTATTCATATTTGACTCAGTTTTTTAGAGTAAAGGTCTTGATAGGTCCTCCATTATTAATTAAGGTCTCTATTTAACTTCTCTATCCATATTTTCTTCTAAATTTATTACTTGAACTTCAAGCTATTACAAACTATTTGAATTTTTCTCTCTTAATGTTTAATGAAATGTCCCCTAAATTTTAGGATTAGATGTGAAAAACTCTATTGAGTAGCTTCCTATCATGCACCTATATACCTACACCTAAAAGTCAAAAAACCAAACAATAAATCAAAAAACAAAAAGTTATAAATGAATACTTGTAAATAAATAAATAAATAAATAAAATTATTATAATAATATAGATAGGGATTTCCTAATACCCTTAGTTGTGATCTTCTAAGTTAAAAATAAAATAAAGCTTGAATCTATACTAAACAATGCAAAGACATAAAGGGGAAGTGCACCTATCTTTTCGTAATATAACTTATATGAGTCTAGATATCATCCAACGAGGATTGTATAATTACTAGTACTTTCCATCTCCCTATTATCTAATTAATCCAAATTGATGATTAATTAATAATTAACTAAAAGTGAACTAAACAACAAACTAAAAAAAATTCTAAAATAACATAAGATTAAGAATTTAATTAATGAAGCAAGTACATGGATAATGAATCCCCGTAAGACGTTAACATGTTCATTGCTTAATCTTGAATTAATGTTTTACCCAAATTCACTTAGACCATAGAATAGTAATGTAACTCCTATCCTCTTAGTTAATTAATTAGGATCTCTTTAGAATAGTAATGTAACTCCTATCCTATTAGTTAATTAATTAGAATATCTTCTTAATTAAAACTCAATTAGATGCATTACCTTTTCATATAGATTATATTAATTTGGCTAGGTTTGAATCTAACACGAACACTTATGTAAGCCTATCTTTAATACCTCATACAACTTCTTTACCTATAGATTGATCTATTCATGTAAATAATTTCTTAATCTAGATATATGAAAGACTTTTGAGATTTAATAATAATGATGATGCAATAGATGGTGATGATGCAACAATAACATGAACAACAATAGTATTAAGCTTCACTACCATTAGTAAACCTTAGGCATTGGGTTTAGAAATGCAGTTATCGATGGCATGTTAGAGGTTATGTGTGCTAGAGTTTAATGAAATTAGAACAAAATAAGGCATCGACTTCCTCGATGAGCCAGAGAAAAGGGGTGAGAAGCTACACTACTCTAATACATAACTGGTGAGCCTAATGGAGATGTCCTTATAAGGAGTGGTCAAGAATCACTACTGAGACCAGATCCTTCTATATTTTGGCACAATAATCTAGTCACAATTCAGGGAGAGGTTAATGGACTATATAATCACTTTTATAGCTTGAGAGGTACTCAAGTCAGAGTTCTTGCACTTATATGACAGGATAAGATGATGGATGAATACATCAAAATAAGTAGATTTGTCTTGGAGATTGTTTTTTATGAGTTAAATAAAAAATATCAATATTTTCTAGGATTGGGCTCTCTTTACACTAATATAAAGCTGAGATGTCGAAAGAAGTTCTCCACCTTCATGGACATGGCTAAGTAGTTAGAGAGGGTTCTCATTGTTCTCATCATGTAGGTTGCCTTGACTAGTGGTGGATAGAGTATAAAAGATCTGACAAGACTATCCAGCTCTCAACAATTGTAATAGTAGCAGTGCGACTTTTCATTAGGATATAATTATAGAGGGAACTCTCGATAAAGGAGTGGCTACGTACATGACAAGGCAAGGTTGATATTTGGGTGGGATTTAGGTTCGGACCTAGAGTTAATAGTAGTGTAAGTGGGTTAGTGTTCTTGATATAGTAATTCAGGCATAGCATCCTCCATTTATTGACAGTTTAATAAGGCACACTAAGACCCTTACTAAATACCACTGAGAGCTTGCTACAGATATGGCTAGAAAGGGCATTTAATTAAGGGAAGTATAAAAATGGGGTACTAGCAGCCTCTTACAGTGTGGTGCAGTGACATTTTAGCAACCACAAGGGATCATAGTTCGATATCCAGTAGGACAAGGTTTTCAAGGGAGACATTTCAAAGGTAAATTTTGAGGCCTCAATTTATGATAGCCCTTTATCTCTCAATAAGGAGGTCATGGTCAGGTCAAGATATTTACCCTTACTCCTTAAGATGCATAGGCTTTGAACATGGTGATGTCAAGTATTCTCCCCATTTTTGAATTAAAAGGCAACGTTCTTATAGATCTAAGTGCAATCCATTTCTTTATGTTTTTAATTTTTTCTATAAGACTAAATACTATGCTAAATAGGATGGAGGATTCCTTATTAGTCTCTATACTTCTCAGTGATGCCATAGAAGTGGATCTAATCTACCACTCATGTCCTATAAAAATCAATGGTAGGATGATGATAGAAAACTTAATTGTGTTATTAATCATAAATTTTGATGTAATATTAGCAATGTACTAAGTGTTTAATCAATACGCCATCCTAAATTGTACAGAGAAATATGTAGCGTTCCAGATACCAAGTAACATAGAGTTCTCTTTCAAGGGATAAAAGAACCATCCCATGCGATATAGTTTCGATAATAGCTGCCAACAAATTCTCAAGCATAAGTGTCAAGGATTCTTTGTCTCAATCAGAGATCTATCCATACAAAATAATGGCATTAAAAGTTTTTAAGTAGTTCATAAATTTCTAAATTTATTTCTTGAGATGTTTTCAAGATTGCCTATAAGGAAGGAAGCTAAATTATGCATTAACTTAGTACTTGGTGCAACTTTGAACTCCATGCCAACATGTAGAATGGAACCTACAAAGTTGAAAGAATTAAAGGAATAATATAGGATTTATGGGGTAAGGGCTTTGTTAAGCTTAATACATCACTGTGAGGTGCTCGATATTATTTGTAAAGAAGAAATAAGGATAGCTTCTATTAGATACTAACTACTTCTAATTGAATAATGATACTATCCATAACAAGTACTTGCAACCCATAATTGATGATCTCTTTAATCAAATTTAAGGTGTTAGGTACTTCTCTAATATTGAACTAAGATATAGGTTCTATTATCAAAGGATTAGAGGAGACGATGGACCAAAGATTGCCTTTAAGACTCAGTGTAGTCATTATAAATCCTTATTAATGTTATTTGGCCTTACCAACACTCTAACAGTCAGACTTGATAAATAGTGTGTTCAAGCCCTTCTTTGTTAGGTTCAAAATCGTTCTTATTGATGAAATTTTAGTATATTCATGAAAATTTAAGTAGAATGTCCTACACTTGAAAATGGGGTTACAACACTTAAAGAACATCAAGTGTATGCTAAATTCTCATAGTATGAATTTTGACTACAGGGTGTCACATTCTTAGGGCTCACGATGTCTAAGGATGGAATATAAGTGGAATCAATGAAGGTGGAAGCTATAACGAATTAGAGAAGACCGAAGATGTTGAAAGAAGTATGAAGATTTTTGGGTTTGGTAGGTTACTATCAAAGATTTGTCTAAATATTTTTAGATATAGTGGCCTTACTGAACTATTTTAACTAAAATAATGTCCAATTTATTTAGTCTAATGCCTATGAAGAGAGTTTCTAGAAGCTAAAAGAGTGTTTGACCACAACATCAATACTAGCTCTACCAACTGAAAGTGGAGGATTCTAATTATACTACGATGCTTCGAGAATTAGCCTAAGATATGTGCCAATGCTAAACAGTAGGATGATCATTTATACTTCCAAGCAATTAAAGAAACTAAAAAAAAATTATCCTACCTATAATTTGGAGATGGCAATAGTGATATTTGTCTTAAAGATATAAAAACATTAACTGCATGGTAAGGCATGCAAAATTTATACAAATCACAAAAGTTTGAAGTATATATTTTAGCAGATGAATTTAAATATAAGGAAAAGAAGGTAGATGAAACTATTAAAGAATTGTGATTGCACAATATAGTATCTTTTTCGAAAGGCTAACATCATAGTAGTTTTACTAAGTAGGAAATCTTTAGGTGGTTTGGAACATATCATAATGGAAAGGAGAGCTTTCATAAAAAAGTTGCATGATCTAATAGATCAAGGAATTTAATTTCATATTTCCAATTCAGGAGTAATACTAACTAGTATCAAAGTATGGTGAGTGTTGAAAAACAGGATTAAGGATATTTAAGACTAAGACCCCAAATACCAAAACTTAGGCATAAACTTAAAGAAGGATGTAGTACTGATTTTAATATTGATAGAGGAGGCATCTTACAAACTAATGGGAGATTATATATGCTAGACATAGAAAAATGGAAGGGGAAGATCGAAAAAAGAAAACACTCTATGTGGTGTATATTGTAACCCAAATTAAAGATAAATATTGGTGGGATAATATGAAGAAGGATGTGACTGAATGTGTCTCTAGGTGCTTAAGAAAATTTCAACAACTATCAATCCCTGAGTAGAAATAGGAAAGGATCATTATAGATTCGGTAGTTGACCTACTCTACACAAGGAACCAATATGACTTGCTTTGTATTATCATACCTAAGTTGAGAATGTCATCCCATTTCTTATATAGGTGAGAATAACCTACTCAGTGTCCAAACTTGCACTAGTATATTTTGAATGGATAGGATATCCCTAAAACGTGCCTATTTCAATAGTTTTTTTAATAAGGATCATAGTTTATATATCAATTCTAAATGATGTTATAAGAGTTTTTTTTATAAATCAATACATTAAAACCAAGGGAAGAGTCTGTACAAGAAAAGCATGAAAGGTTGAACAAAACCCCAAACGTAAAATAAATACCAAAGTTTGCACTAAAAAACAAGCCAGAGGAAGACAACAACTATAACTATCAGGAAGTATAAACCAAAACAGAGTGAGATTCCAAACACAAAAATCCAATTAAAGAGCCACACGAGGGAGGACTGCAGTTATGTAGATTTAGACTTGACTTTGTCAGGGCAGTTGACAGAGTTTTCATAAACCTAACCCTTAGGATTTTCTCCATAGAACAGGCTTAGGCTATCTAGTCTATAGAAAGTGAAAAGGTCTTCCAAGCATTCAAAACCATGAGGTTTTTTTATAGTACCCGGGTGGGAGGAAGGAGAGCTCTCGGATGATGAGTTTCTTGGTTAAAGTCGGGTTGAAGGTATTGTTTTCTTTTCCACCTTTCACCTTCTGTTATGGTAGGTGATATAATTGGAGTTTGCATTCTATCTCCTTACCAGAATAGGCTTGGTTATGCCTTCTGCAATCAACTTAGCTCCAGCAAGCTTTTTGCCTTTGTCAAGGAAACTTGGGGAACTTTCCAAACTTGTAAAACACAAATTAGAAAACGAAATACAAAAACTAAGCATAAAATTACCTCTCATCAGTGTTTGCTCTCATAATTTCCTTAGTGTGAAGCAACGCTTTTGTGCAAATGTTCCCAACCTCTAAGGCAACATCGTTGAAGGTTCAGTTGTTTGGCTCTTACCAAAGGGTATAGAGAGTTATAGCAAGAATATTTATGACAAGGTTAATATCCAGGTTGTGGATTGCAAAACCATTTAAGGAAGGTAGAGAGGTTTTGAAGGATTGGTAAAGAAATTTGGAAGTGGTTTAGGGTTCCCATCTAGAGAGTTTTGGAGAAGGAGCATTCAAAGAACAAGTGGTTGATGGTCTCATTTTTAGTAAAATAGAGGGAAAAGAAATTTGGGGAGTTTTAAAAAAGGAGCTTTTCTCTAGTTTGCCGCTTGTAAAGAAAATGATGCTATAAGAGTTATTGGACATCATATTGGACTTTAACATGGCTTTTCTTCCTTAAATTGATGGGCAATCCAAGAGAACGATTCATACTCTACAAGATATGCTGAGGACGTACGTCAATGAACTTTGGTGGTATTTAGGATTCACATTTTCATTTGATCGAATTCAACTATAATAATAGCTACTATATAGCATTGAGATAACACTTTATGAGGTATTATACGAAAAAAAATGTGGGTCACTGATATGCGAGGAGGTAGGTAGGTAAGAGACAGTTAAAGAGCTTAAAACTAAGGAAGATCACAATAGAGAATATTTCATTGATCAGATAGAGAGCAGAATTCCAAGTCAAAAATTTTATATTCCTAAAGATATCTCTAATAAAGGGTGTGATAAGGTTAGGAATGAGAGGGAAACTACCTTCAAGTTACACTGAAGCTTATGAGATAATGGAGAGAGTTGGAAATGTGACATATTGATTGGTGTTACCCTCAGATATGTCATAAGTCCATCTTATATTCCACAATTCCATTATTCACAAATGCAATCCTGATCCTTCTCCCGTACTCCAATTGTAGAGTGTTGAGGTAAATGAAAATTGGACTTATAAAGAGAAGGTAGCATCTATTTTGGATTCTCAAGTGCATTAGCTATGGTCAAAGTAGATCATGATGGTAAAGGTGTTATAAAGTAATTGTGGTACTAAGGAGATCACTTGGAAAATAGAGCAAGAGATGCAGGAAACATACCTATACCTGTTTCCTAGTAGAGATTTATTGTAAATTTGAGAATGGATTTTTTTGTAAGGGAGAGTGACTGTAACACTTCGAATGTTTGCATTGAATAATGAAACAAATTAAATGTATTAAGAATTTGATTAAGGGAGTAAAAATTTAAAATTTCAATTTTCTCAATATTTCTAATTTTTTAAAAAAAATTATTTTTGTTTTGGACACACTGAACATATTATTGGTCTAATAAAGAGAACTAGCCTAAACCACTATATATATATATGTCCTTCCTCCACCCATGTTTTCCATTTTTGCATTTTAACCCTTGAAATTTTTAGCATTCATAAAAATTTCTCATCAACCTTCGCTATCACTAATGACCCTAACCAACAAAATAACCATACCAATTGATTCCTCTCACTAAACCCTACCTAACTAATACTAAATTATTATATAAAAATCATCATTAATGTAAAAAACAAAAGACATTAAAAACCTTCAATTTTCGATCCACTATCTCTAATAACTATTGTTAGCAACCCATACTAATGATCAACTTACCTTGATGCTAGGAGAAAAACTCTTAACGTCACAATGCTAGAAAACGCCATAATGACAATTGATAGGAGGAAGTTATATTAAGGTTTTGACAATTATTTTTCACAAAATTTTCCAATTCTAGTAGGAATTTAAACTTCTTATAGTTATAAAAGTTAATCTATGTGTTGATAGCTTTTGAATGGTATAGAGATCATTGAATTCTAATGCCAAAAATTTTTCTTGGTCACTGGAGAAATATTCTAGTTGCTAGAAGTACATTCTTGGGGATTTGTCAAGTTAATCTTGAAAAATACTATAAATCATGCTAATCATTTTTCCTTTAGTAACCATATTGAAATTCCTAATGGTTTTTGAATTAAAAATCATGGAAAATATAGATATAATAAAAATATAGCCAAACTTCATAATTGCACCATCATAGTAAACCTAATGAACCTAATAGCACCTAGGTAATGATAATTTAGATAATTAAAATGTGTGTAATGTTAGCTTTCCCAATATGATTTTTATAAAATGAGCCATCAGTTTAAGGATATCTTATAGTTTAAAAATTCAACTCTTTAAAGTTCAAAGGTTTCTAGTGATTGATTCATTTCACATTTCCTAAGTTTATTAGGAGTGAGACCTTTATTACAAGCCTTGAATATGGTTTAATACTTATATAGATAACGACAGGATAAGTTAAGATGCATGTTCATGTTACACTTATATGTGTGTAGAATAATATATATACCTATATATATACATATACATAAATATGTATTTATTATCATGATGATGAAGTATATACATATGGTTTTGGGCATTGAAACATATTTATTATGGCCTCTATGTGATTGTGTTCTTGGTATGTTTGATTGTGAATAGGGAGAAAGGAAATTTGTAGGACATGCCACCTATTTGGTATGCATCATGACCAATTACATACTAGTATAATTGTGAGATAATTTTACAAATGGTTATGCTTCATGTTATTAGATGTGATATAGATTAATCTTGGTTGATGTATTACTCTCAGTCGAGTCCCTAATTGAGACATTATTATGATTTGAACATGTTAAGTTATGGTTGGTCAATTAGTGATGCCTATGCTCTTTGTGACAACTTTTGGTAAGAGAACCTTATGGCTGTTAAGAGTATAAGTTAATGGCTAGTCCATTAGTGATGCATTGTTCCTTATAGCTGGTTGAGGTTCAATACTATGTTGATTACCCTTAAGGATTAGAGTTTTACAAATTCTCCTTCTCCACGATTATGTGCACGTTTTATTTGATTTGCCATGCATTGTAATTATGTGTATATATTATAGTATTGGTATATTATTGTATTTGAGCATATCATTGGGCATTGTAGGGTGACATGAACTAGTTTAGTGAGGTTTGACTCCCCTAAACCTTTTTTTTAAGTCAATTACCACCAATTTTTTAAAAGTGACTTCCAAGGATTATTAGTAATAGTATTCTTGGCCATAACTATTTTCTCATTTTAATATTGAATGTTTTTATAATCTAACATTTGTAGTAAAATGATTCATAATGTGTTCACATTTCCTCCTAACATGTATGGTTCTTATGGTACTTGTATTGTTTGATTTCTTACGAATTTCCATAATATTGCATTATTTTGGCTTCTACATATATGTTGATCCTTAAATTACCAAGCTTATGCGTGATTTGAGGTCTTCAATTCTTAAGTTTAGTATATTGCTCGTATACACAATTTAGGTCATGAAACTTTTACAGAGGTAATGGATTGACGATGGACTATGATTTTTCTAAAAGCAATGGATTAAATATTTTCTTATCGATTCGATATCTAGACCATTTTTTTAAAATGTTAGATATAGACTATAACTTTCATCATTTTAATAATTTTTTGTTATTAAAAATCTCTTAAGAAGGATTTATACTTACCTAAAATTTGCCTAAAACTCCTTTTATCAAGCCTCCTATATGGTTAATCATATTTTCATATTACTATTTATATTAAAAATAATAAATTTTAATATATAATGTCAATGTATTATATTAATAATTTAATTTATTAAAATTATATTTATGATTAATAATTAATTTCATAGATTTTCATTTTTAATGAATAAAAATGTCAAACTTATTATGATTTTATGAATTTTTCATATTTATATGTATTTTAATATTAAAAAGTATATTAAAAGTAATATATCATTCTACTTTGTTTAATTGACAATTAAAAATATTGTAACTTGTCATATTTTATTAATAATTACTAAAATATATTTTAATTTATTATGATAAAAATTTTCATTGAAAATTTAATTATATAATAATTCATTTCTCATTCTTATTTATATATTTCTCATTCTTATTTATAATGTATATATATAATTATTAAATAATTAATTTTAATTATAATATTAGTTAATAAAATGACTAAATGTACTAAAATAATAATAAATTAACATTGAGACTACATCCAACAAGTTAACAAATCATGAAAAATTATTCAACACTAACTCTGAGATTAATGAGTTAATATAACTAGAAAGGCTAAAAGTGATATTTGAATCTTAGGGTTTCAACCAATATTTAGGTCACGCCTTAACATTTCAAAGTATTTTAAAAGAACCATAATATTTTAAAAAAATTAAAAAAGAACAAGATTGAAATTTCTATCAGCCCCTATCATTAACTTCCTTCTAACACTGCTATGGGGCAGTAAACAATTGGTCCAAAAAGATATATGAAGCTTCCCCCTATATAATACTATTTGTGATGATGATGTTTCCCTCTAAATAGTAAGAAGTTCTCTAGTGAACTAATTAAAATTCCATAATTTGGATTGTAATATATTCTATTTTTCCTAGTGAAATGGAATCATTTTGTTTATGTTTTATTACTTCCCAAATGTCATTATCTAATGTGGTATCTCCTCAAGTAAAAAAAAGAAAATGGTGTCATGGCTATAATGATGTTTAAGAAGATAAATCTTAAGGAAAGATGAAAGAATGGTGGAAAAGGGAAGAAAACTCAAGATTTTGGTGTAAAAGAGATAAAAGTAGGAAGTTTGGGTAAGTAAATGGTGGCATTAGTGAGAGAAAGTGAAGAGAGGAAGAGTAAGGGTATATAGCTAGGGTTAACATGAAAAAGACATGTTTTTAAAGGAATTGTTCAACTCATGATCATGATTTGGAGGGTGCATGCCTTCTGTTATGATTGTGACTATGCCATAATCATGATAGAGGGTTTGATTCCTCTTTGATCATGATTGTGACTTGTATGGCTTCCTCCAAAGGATCTTCCCAACTTTGTTTCGCACTCTTAATTCCATTGAAAGCCACCCGAACCTACAATCAAACATTGAAACATTAGTGAAAAACCTAACATAAAGAATTCCAATAAGAAAACATATATAGAAAACAATCAAATCCATAACAAAATTTATAAAGAAAAACTAACTATGAACAAAACATGTTAAGTTTAAGGAGAGTAGCTTGATCATTTTTCATTAACAATATGATCAAACTAGAGAAAGGAAAGAGATCACTTCCCTTTCTTGTGAAAAGACTCGTCTAAAGTATGGTTTGCACTTATGCCCATTCACCTTCAATGTTTCCCCTTTTTCGTTCTACAATTATAAGGCTCCTTGCTTATACACTTAGATGATATTGAATGGAACACACCAATAAGACTTAAACATTCCCAAAAATAGTCAAAGTCTTGAATTAAATAATAACACTAAGTTACCACCCTTGAATACCTCTTTCTTGATGTCAGTGTCATGTCACTTCTTCAATCTTTCCTTGTACAACTTGACATTTTTATAAGCATCAAATTGCAACTCCTCCTATTTATTAAGTTGTAACAATCTCTTCTCACTGGCTACTTTCCAATCGAAGTTTAATACGTTGATGGCCCAATACACTTTATGCTTTAACTCTACGGGCCAGTGACAAGCTTTCCCATAGGCAAGATGGAATGGGGTTGTACCTATCAATGTCTTAAATGCGGTTCGATATACCTATAGAGCATTAACTTACTTTAATGCCTAATCTTTCCTCGAACTATTAACTATCTTCTCTAAGATCTAGTTTAACTTTATTTACAACCTCTACTTAAATACTTATTTGTGAGTGGTAAGGTGTGAAAACTCTATGGAAAACTCGAAATCTCTTGAGCATAGTTTCAGAAGGCTTGTTATAAAAATGAGCTCCCCCATCAGTTTTGATTTCTCTTGGTATATCAAACCGATTGAATATCCTTTTGATAAACTTTTGTACCTCTTTTCCATCATTGGTTGGAGTTTCCATTGCTTTAGCCCATCTAAAGACATAATCCACACTTACTAAGATTTATGTGTTCCTAATTAAGGATGGGAAAGGTCCTATGAAATCAAGCCCCCACCTATTATCATATCATAGAAAATGCTTTTGATTGTAGTCTTTATTTATGATTTTTAGTAAGCTAAACTACGTGGA
>JAOXYD010094845.1:0-25617 GCA_028565735.1 Pinacopodium congolense | reverse complement strand
CTTCTTGAATTATACCTATCTTTAAGATTAACATCATAAACTCAAACCATTAGTGATTAATCATGTTTTGTTATCATGAAAACCAAGATTGGAACCTCCGTTGGTTCAACAACTTTGAATCAGAAGATTGTTTTGATTTATTTAAGTTAGGATGCGCAATGAGAGTTAGTAACTTAAAGGACCTATAATTAACTGTTTAATAGGCGATTGAAGATAGATCTTAATTATTTATTAATTGTCCTTAGGATTGCTTCAAATCCAATTGCATTATTTAGGAGTAGTGTTGCGAACTGAGAGGTTACAATTCAACTTCTAAGTGGTTCAATCGAGATTAATTGGTTAGATCTTGAGAGAGGTAATCAGCTATTAGATATCTATGATAAAAAACAATTAAATAAATAGGGTAAAAGGAAGATAAACAAGGATAGAACAACCCTTAAGTCTCCACTATTGAATATCTTCTGTGTTTTTCTCTCTTCTGCGATTACATTCATTCAAGTTTTGATAGTTTAGTTTAAATTTCAGTTTCTACACTTTTTTTTACCTTAAACAAAGTACAATTCAGATTGTTAGGTGTCTAGAATCTATCCTCGTGGGATTGGTATTAGTTATACTATAAGTTATGACCTATATACTTGTCGTGGAGCTAAAACTAGTAAACAAGCCCAATTATAGAGAAGGCTGAACCTAATCATGAAGGAACTAGTGAAAAATGAAGTGGTCAAGCTTTTAGATGCTAGAATAATTTTCTTATTTATGATTTTTCAATAGATTAGCCCAGTACAAGTGGCACCCAAGAAATGGGGCATTACTGTGGTTGAAAATAGACAAAATGAACAAATAGCTATAAGAAAGGTAACTGGTTGACGTATGTGTATCGACTATAAGAAATAAAATGGTGCCATAAAAAAGGATTATTGTTCATTACCTTTCATGAAAGATTGATTGGGCACAATTTTTATTGTGCACTTGATGGGTGTAATGGTTACTTACAAATTTTATTGGCCCTTTAGGACCAAGAAAAAACTTCCTTGACCTATCCATATGACACATTTACTTATAGGCGCATGCTTTTTAGGCTATGCAATGCCCCTACCACTTTCCAACGTTCTATGATGGCTATATTTTCAGATATTATAGAATCTTGTGTCAAAGTGTTTATGGATGATTTTTTTAGTATTTGGCATATCTTTTGATTCTTGTTTAGAAAATCTAAATAAAGTGTTTAAGAGATGTGAAGAGAAAAATCTAGTATTAAATTGGAAAAATGCCACTTTATGGTTCAAGAGTATATTATACTTGATCATAAGATCTCAAGTAAGGGCATAAAGGTAGATCCAAATAAGCTAAATGTAATCACTCATCTCCCACCTCCAAATTTAGTTAGAGCAGTTAGAAGTTTCTTAGGTCATACTGGTTTCTATAAAAGATTCATTAAGGATTTTTTCAAAATAACTAAGCCTCTTACTGATATTTTGACTATGGATATTAAATTTAATTTTGTTGGAAAATTCATGCATTCTTTTGAACTATTAAAGGCTAAGCTTATAAGTGCACCAATCTTAGTCTCTCCAAATTGATGTTTACCTTTTGAATTAATGTGCAATGCTAGTGATTTCACAATTGTTGCAATTTTAGTTCAAAGAAAGGAAAAAATATTTCATCCAATCTATTAAGAAAGTAGGACATTGAATGATGCCCAAAAGAATTGCACTACTACTAAGAAAGATATGTTGGATGTTGTCTTTGCATTCAATAAATTTATATTGTTTTTAGTACTTTCTAAGGTGACAGTGTTTACTGATGATTTAAACTTTAAGTGTTTGATGAATACATTTTGTGCAAATCCAAGATTGATCAGATGGGTCCTGTTGTTGTAAGAATTTGATATAGAAATGAAGGACAATAAAGGTGTTCAAATTGTTTTTGCTGATCATGTTTCTAGGTTAGGTGAGGAAGTTATAGAAAAAGGACAAAATCAGGAAATTAAGGAAGTGTTTCTTGAGGAGCACCTGTTAACAATAAAGGATACATTTTCATGGTATGATAATTATGTTAATTATTTAGCTACAAATATAGTTCCTAATGATTATTCCTCTTAATAAAGAAAGAAATTCCTATTTGATGTTAAAAATTTTCTTTGGTATGTTCAATTTTTGTACAAGATCTGTAGAGATATAATTATTAGAAGATGTATTCATTATGAGGAAGTGTCTTCTATTTTAAATCATTGTTATTCTAGGAAATTAAGAGGACACTTTGACCTATAAGAACTAAGCACAAGATCTTGGAATCTAGATTGTATTGACTCACATTGTTTAAGGTTGCATTTCAATTAGTAAAATCTTATGATAATTGACAAAGAAGTGGAAAATTTTTTAAGAGACATAAAATGCCTTTGAATAACATTTTATTCTACTAAGTTTTGATGTCTGGGGCATTGATTTTATTGGACCCTTCCCTAAATCATATGTCAATCAGTATATTTTAGTTGTAGTGGATTATATTAACAAGTGGGTTGAATCAGTAGCATTACCCAATAATGAAGCAATAAGTGTGATTAAATTTCTTTTAAAAAATATATTTTTTTCAATATTTGGTGCACCACGAGTGATAATAAGTGATGGAGGTTCACATTTCTACCATAAACTATTCAATTCCCTCCTATCCAAGTATGGTCAAACTCATAAGATTGCCACATCTTATCATCCATAAATTAGTGATCAAGTGGAAATTTCTAACTTAGAAATTAAAAGAATTATGAAAAAAAAACCATTAGTACATCTAGAAAAGATTGGTCTCTGAAATTGGATGATGCATTATGGGTATATCACACTGCATTCAAGACACCTATTAGTATGTCTCCATATAACCTGGTTTATAGTAAGTCTTGTCATTTACCTATGAAATTATAGCATAAGCCATTTTGGGAGATTAATTTCTTAAATTTTGACTCAATGAAAGTCAGTGAGAAAAGGTTATTGCAATTAAATGAGTTGGATCAATTTCACCTTAATGCCTATGAAAATGCCAATCTTTATAAAGAATGGATCAAGAAATGACATGACATAAACATCAACCCTCGTGATTTCAATGTTGGTGATAAAGTTTTGATCTGTAGCTCAAGATTAAAACTTTTTCTTGTAAAATTATACTAGCCCTTATGATATGACTAATGTCTATCTGTATGGTACCATTAAAATTTCAAATGGTCAATCATATTTTAAGGTCAATGGATAAAGGGTCAAACTTTATTTCCCTAGTAAGGACAATGATTTATTTCCAACCCCTACTAGGTTTAATTTCCTCTCTTAACAATTTGAGTAATTGTGTGTGTTTTCTTTCATTTTAGTGATTATTCTCTAGTCCTTCTTTTCTTTTTAAGTGTGTTGTTTAACTTTTCTTTTTAAAATTTTAGTTTAGCTTTCCTTAGTATGAGTTCTTTTCTAGATTTAAATCTCTTATTTAGTTTTATTTTAGTGTGTCTTCAAGTAAGTCTTTTCAAGCTTTAGTTATTTAAGTAAGTTCTTTAAATTCTTTTGTCTAGTTTTGCTCTTAATTTTAAGTTTTTAATTTTTTCGTGTTAGGATTAGTTTTCTTTCCTCCTTAAGTCCCTTTTAGGTTGTTTAATGTGTTTAGGAAGTGTTTTCCTTATATCCTTAACTAGTTTTTGATTTAGCCTTTCTAAATTTTAGTTTAGCTTCCTATTGGGTTTTAATATTTTTAAACTCTTTCTTGTTTAAAATTAATGTTCTTGAAGCCTTTTTTTGAACAATTTAGTTACATAATCCTGTAAGCTTTAACTAGGATCAATTTGGGGTTAATTGGATGAGGATTTGAGCTAAAAAATTTTAGGAAATTTTTGTAGTAATAAAACGTGGGTAATTAAACGATGGAGTTTATCCTTAGCAAACTGCCATTTAGGTCTTCCTAGGAAGTTAAACGGTGGTACTTAAACAGCCAAAGAAATAGGTACGATTGAGTGTAGATCAACAAATACTCTAATAGATATAAATTTTGAAATTGGAGAAGAAGAACAGGATGTTATAGTTACCCTAGAAATGTATCAGTGTCTGGTAGGATGTCTCATTTATCTTTCTCATACATGACTAAATATAACATATGAAATTGAGGCATACATAAATATTAATTATGCTAAGTCAATTATTGGTAATATTTTAACCCCTAGATATTACACCTTTCTTGGTGAGAACATTATGGCATAAAGGAGTAATAAACAAAATGTTGTAGCATGGTCTAGTGCAAAGGCTAAATTGGCAATGGATCAAGGCATATGTGAATTACTTTGGTTGAAGATCATTTTGGAAGATTTAAAGATCAAGTTGGATGGTCTAATAAGACACTATTATGATAAAAAAATATGCAAATAACATAGTTCACAACTGGTATAATACGACTAAACAAAACACATTAAAATTAATAAATATTTTATTAAATTAAAGTTAAAAATGAGTTGTTTTGTACAACTCATATGTCTATAAAAGATCAACTAGATTATGTGCTTACCAAATGATTAAATAGTTTAGTATTCCATAGTACTATATCTAAGCTAGGAATGGTAAATATCTTTTCATCAACTTGAGAAGGAGTGTCAAAAAATTATGATTGAATGGTACATGTAAATAATCATCTATTTTAGGAAACTCTGTAACAAACTCCTATAATTAAACTACATAAAAATTCCTTGAATTAAAGTATTGATTATATGCTAAAATTAAGCTATTAACTATATCTCTAGGCTATTAATTATATCTCTAGAATTAAGCTCATATTAGGTTAAGTTAATTTAATTTTCTTGTTTATGTTCATTTAGTATAAGTTTAATTTTTTTACTATATTTTTCTATATAAAAGGATAATTGATGTTCTATTCAAATTATCAATAAAAATTATTCAATTATATTAAAATATGGCAATCACTATCCTTCCCTCCTCCGTGGTTGATGACATTGGTGTATATGTTTTATGAACTTTTCCAGTCTACTATATGTTGATTCTTCTTATTTTTAGTTGATGATAATGTTGATTATATGAAAAATGACCTATTTATTTTCTATTGGAAACTTAAAATGAAAAAATTAATAATCTAAAAAAAAGGAAAAGATTAAAGGATGTTGAGAAGGTTGTCTTGGAAAAGGGAAAAAAATTAAGGGTAATTACATAGCAAACCATAGTAATTTGATATTTTTTATTTTAATCCCTAATTTTAGAAAGTATCATATAATCCTTATACTTTTTGTTTACTAACACTCATATACCTTAACGTCATTCTCTTTTATATGACTAATAGAGGATTACAAAATAATTTCATTTGTAGACCTTTACATGACAAAATAGCCATAGAACTCTCTAGCATCTCCAAAGAGGTCCTTTAACCTCTATCGCATACCACATCATCAAAGGTTGCTCAAATGAATTATGTAGACCACTTCCCTCGTCTTTTAAGAGTAGCCACCCCTTTTCCTTCACCATAAGCACTATCCCCGATGTTGCCCCTCTACATGCAGTGTTTATGTTTACTGAGCATCTACTATGAGGAGGTATACCTCCAAAGAAATGTTAACTATAAGAAATAGAGAAGCAAGAGCATCAATGACACTAATCTCGATGAGATTAAGGGTTATTTGGAGTTGGGATTTGGGTTTGATTTGTCAAAGACGAACCAAAGCTTGTCTCATAGTTTTCTTGCTTTTAAAATTTATTATGTCATTAAATCTTTGTTGATTTATCATAATAGGCCTTTCATAAGAAAAAAGAGCAAAAAGAACCTTGCTTTTGAACTTTCATAACTTTTGCAAATGATGATTTAATTATAGGTGACATTAAAGAAAGATAAGAAGCAACATTAGGCACAAAAAGATCGGTTGTATAACTTTTTCATGGTCAATAAATTTGTGAAGGGATTCAAGTCATTCAATTTAGGAAAAAGGATAGTTTGCTTCTTCAAGAAAGTTATGTAGTGAGGAATTAACTCAATAGTTGGTATCCTAGAAAAAACTCTCATAAAAGCATACTGTTATAGGAAGAAGGTGAAGACTTCACTATTGCATCCATCTCCTATATATATAGGTACATAATCACATGACAAGTAGGCATTAGGCTTTCAATATGCATTTTCTAAATATCCTTTAGTAGTTTATGAATGTGTAAATATAAGTGTTGAATACGGATAGTTAGTAGATGATTTTTAAATCAAAGATTATAAATGGGACAAAGTAGATATGTGGGTGAATAGAATGAATCAAGTTTCTTCTATATGTTCGCAAGTTCATCTAGCTATCCTTATCAAGTATAACTAAAATGATATATACACTATTATTTATGGTTTGTCAAAGTTTCTACGTATAAAAAACACATTCTACAATTTAAGTGTATGTTAGAACAATTATTAGGAAATTTTCGAAAAAAAAAGAGGGGGAATAATAATCACAGATATTGAGTTGTATATTTAGTTTTCTTCACTCTCTTTATTAATAAAAAAAATGAGAAAAAATAATTTTGATCTTAGAACCTGAAAAAAAAAGCCTATTTTTCAATTGGATCCAAATTCTAACCCAAACTCATCCCATAGATTGATATTTTCTTAAAAAATAAAAACTTTTTGAATAGGGATCATAACCAATTAGATGGGGAAAAAGTGTAAAGAACAGGAGACAATTAGTATAAGGTGGAATGATTTGTTAAAAGAATATGTTTTTAGCTTTGACTCAACTAACTAAGCAAAAAGTAACTCCAATAATGAAGGGGGTTTATTTGTGTTTTATATGTATGACATGGTGCCAATCAAGAGAGTCAACATTTGACAATCCTTAATGCCTACATTTTGATAGAATAAATTCCAATTGGGAAAATTGTACATGATCTCTATTATATACTAATGTAAAATTTGATAGAAAGAAAGAAGTTTGAAGAAGACATTTTGAAATGAATGAAAATCTTGAATAACTGGAAGAATAGGACAAGTATGATAAAGCGAAACATACCATGCAGAATTAAATTATAGAAGTTCAAAGCATAATCAATGAGGAAATTGATATAAAGTCAAAATATAGAAATATTGGTGGAAGATGAGAAATGGACAAAATATTTAGTTTAAATGTTAACTTTAACAAAACTTAGGTAAAATATTCAACTACAATAGGAAATGAATAACATGAAAAAAAAAAATTTTAAGCCTTTATGAGAATAATAAAGCTAAGGGAAAAGAAATTTTATAAAAATTATAAAGGGCTAGTAATGTTGGAAATCGAAGAATTAAAGTTTTTTTTAATTGATTTGGGGGACTAGTAATGATAATATCCAAAGGCTCCAAAATTAATAAAAAAAAGATGAAAGAATACAAGAGCTTGAGTGGATAGAGGAGGCCAATCATCAAACTTCTTAATAATTAGCCAACCCAATGGGTGTTAGAGGAAGAAAAATAAGTTAGGCATAAGATATGGTTTAGAGAAGTAACTACGAGCAATTTCATGAAGAGAAAGCTTTAGGATTCATACCAGTAGATAAGAGAGTTATGTTAATTGGCTTGTAAAAGGATGGTTAAACAACAAATAATTGGCATGATAAGATGAAATGTCCTTACCTTACCTATTAGAGCTAACTCCAATTTTATATTTGTGTATATGATCAAAACTTATTACATTTGGGATATTAAGAAAAAAATCTTTTCTTTAATTCTTCCATGTCATAAACATCATAGTATTGTGAATAAAAACTAGTTTTTGTATAATGAAAATTAGTTTTAAGGTAGGTCTTATTCATTTCATATAGAGTTCTTGAGAAATTTGAGCAAAGCTTACTATGGTACATTTTTTATTGGGTTAATCATATTTTTAGTCCTAAACCTTTTGTCATTTTCTCAATTGAGTCTTATACCTTTAAAACTTTTTGTTGAAGTCCTATATCTATGCAGATTATTCAAAGGTAGTCCTTATAGGACTTAATTGGGAAAATTGTGAAAGGTTTAGGATTTAATTGGAAAAATTATGAATGGTTTAGGACTATAAGTATTCGGGATAATCATATTTGTAATCCTTAATCTTTCATAAATTTTCAAACTAAATCCTAAAACTTTCACAATTTTTCCAATTAAGTCCTATAAGGACTGCCTTGGATTAATCGACATAGGTATAGGACTTCAATAGGAAGTTTTAAAGGTTTAAGACTCAATTGAGAAAATGATGAAAGGTTTAGGACTACAAATATGGTTATCCCTTTTTTATTCACTTTTTAGCCAACCAAGCCAAGATATTAATATTGCTCTATTTTTCAATGAAAATGAATATTTGTTTGAGAACTAAGATGAAAATATTTTTTACAACCCAAGATTTAATTTATAGGAGATTGTAGAGAAGCATAAGTGGAATATAATGATAAATATACTCTTGTTACTGAAAAGTAAGGCAACACAAATATAATTTTTACAATATAGATCTATGTTCTTTATAAAGTTTCAATGTGTCAAAATGCTTACGATATTTTATAGATACTTGATCTTACATGTGGTAATGATTGTCTTAATGATATTAGTGTTAATAATATTACTTATGATGAGTTTGATGACATTTTAGATGAAAATTAAGAATAGATTGGAAAGGAGGTGAAGAAGGAACAAAATCAAAAGAGAGAACTAGTGGCCACATGAAATGTTACAAACAACTTTGAGAGTGGAGAATTAAATTTTGAGGTGGCTCACATGTGCTTTACGTCTACTAGTATTGATGTGCTTACATACTTAAAATTTTATTATGATAATGATGGTTGTGGTGTTAAGCATTTTAATGATGAGCTTGTAAAATGTTTAAAATCCATAAGCATGAAAATGGAGAAAGTATCTTCTAATTATAAATAGATTTAAAAACTCTTAAATATACGAAAAAATGAGAATGAGAAATTGAAATGCCATATCTATGACATGATGGAATATAAGGGTGTGGGTTTTCATTGAAAATGAGCATGATTTATTTCATAAAATGAAGAATTGAAAAAATAGTCTAATGAAATCAAAGAGTACTTACCTAGATTCAATATGTATAGTGAAAAATTAAATATCATGATTGGAACCTATTATTGCTCAAATGATAGGCATGAGAGTAAATAAACTTATAAAAGTGCACCCCCTTAATTCCAAAACAATTTTTGTGAAGGGAAAGCATATGTAAAACGATAAACCATTTTAAAATGATAAGCCATTGACTAAGTCATCACATGAGCATATGAAACTCAATTCTAGACTGAAAACTTCAATGTCCGTGCACCATCTTCTAGGCCTCAAGATGAAAATAAATTCCATGCCTTTATGTATATTCAGATTTTAAAAGGTATGGCTCATAAAACAAAATATGTCCAATTTTCATGCAAGGCCATAACAAAAGAACATGCAACATTTCCTCATTCATATAGGCCTCTTTATCATTAAAGTGGCATGAAGCAAACTAAAATTATTATAGGCCTCATTATATGAAAAAGGCATGATAGAAGCTCCCATTCAACATATACCATATTTCTATCAAAGAAGAATGTCATTTTCTAATTCATATGCGAGGCCTTATTATCACATACCTAGAGCACCTAATCCACTGCATATCTAAAAGAAATCACTATATCACCCACATCATCTATCAAGATCTCAAAATGCATTTTGTACATATACTTATAGGTCTTTCTCACATGCCATTAACACTTTCCATTTCCATTATTTGGAATGCTATTCTCAATTGGTACAAAAAAGAAGGTGAATTACTTTTTCCTAATTTATAAAATGATGAATGAATTCTATATTTTAATTAATAATTATGAAAATTTCATATATGATAATAACAAAGTGATCAAAATTATAATTAAAGAGAGTAAGGAAAAAGAGATCAAGCTAATTTACAGTGATTCGATTAAAGATATTTGACCAACATTCACTCTCCAAACTTCACTTAGAAATTTTTTTATTTCTTTAATATGTGAGGAGGAATCCTCTGTACATATTTTTTTCCATAATTGAAGAGAACACTTATGTCTTATTTATGTCATAGGTGAAAAGTAGTCCTCAACAAATCTTGTTCAAAATCAAGAAGAAACCACCTGATGTGTGCCTTAAGCAATTTCTACAATTACATTAATTGGACAACCATAAAATTAGAACATCTCTCTTGCTTATAATAAATAGAAAGACCCCATATATGTTATTTCATGTACACCTATAGTTGCTACCCTCTCAAGGCGCTTAATAATTCTCTGGTATACCTAATATTTCTCTTATAACTTATATATAGTCTATTTACTCTCAAAATAACATAAAATAGCCATTAAAAATTATCCTTTTTAAAAATAAAATAATATTAGCATTAATCAACCATCTTGTGACATTGGTCGACCAATACAATCCCAAATTCATTATACATTTTTTAAAAAGACATTGGTTGACCAAAGTGCTATAATAGTTGACTAGTAAATTCAAAAGTTTAACATTGGTTATTCAAATCCCCACATTAGTAAAAATAAATTTCTTTTAAAAAAATTTCAAAACTTCTCAAGTTTTTTAAAAAATTAAAACACATTGACTTGAAAAGAAGTGATCTATAATCATTTCAAAAATTCTGTAATGGTATTTTAATGTATCAAGGGGATATGATTTGAAACCTTCCCAAATTTAATCTTGATTATGACAAAGTATATGTAATATGTCGTAATTATAAAACATCATGCAATGATTAAGCTCCTAATTCATTAAAGTGACTAAGACAAAGTTATAAAAAGGATTGCAATAGTTTGTTTATAACTTGATGTGCTTGATTTATCCTTATTATTGGTTTTTGACTTGAATTGCATATGTGCTCCACTTTATTCATTTTCTTCATCCCTTGATTGGTCATTTGATTCAATCAAATCATTTACTCACTTAACCTTTTATTGAACTTGATCTTGCACACATTAACTTACTAATATCATTAAGGATAAAAATATTAATATTATTATATTTTTTATCATCAAAATTATAGGTTAGAACCTCATTTGGTCCAATATATATACATATAAATTGATTTATGAATTTTTTTTATGAAGTAAACCAAAAATAATATGTATTGAAAAATGTTTAAGAGTTAACTCTCAATTTGTGTGGATGCCTAAAACATATTGGTTTCTTTGCCTCATAGGTCAATATCAAGTTGTATAAAATGAATATTTATGATTGATATCACCTCTACTAATATCTAAAAGAGGAAGAACAATAGTATCCTTTACAATTAATTTCAAATTTAAATTTACCAAGAGCCCTTACATTAACTAATTAAAAAAATAGGTGTCAAAAGACAAAGTTTTTAGTAAGTGAGGAAAAAAATAGATTACCATTAATGGAATATAAAAAGAGGTGTTGACCTAGCATTTGAGCATATGACTTCCATGCTTAACATTTTAGCATATTAACTTGACAAAAGTATTGTCTTATACACCTAGGGGAAGAGAGGTATATTGATCCTTAACTTGGTACATGAACTTGTTAGAAATGTTTCATTTACTTTATATGTACATTGCATGTACTCTTTGCCTAAATGATAAAGTTTTTGAAAGGAAGAGAAAGAAGTTATTTATTTTTTATTCTTAAACATTTATATGTCATATATCTTCCTAATTTTGGAAAAATTGGGAAAAATAATGATATTGAAACTCAATCATTCATGATGCATGGATTAAGAGTGAGCACACATTACGTATTACTTTAATATAAGAGGAGCTTACTCAATACCATTTCCTTTCTCTAATATCACGAAATATTTTCTCATCTTTAATAAGGTAGAGATTATTAACCCAGAGAGGTCCTAATAAGGTCCTAACCTATAGTTTTAATGATAAAAAATTATATTATTACTAATGAATTTACTTTTGGTGATATTAATAGTTCTGTTATAATATAATCAAGTAACATATGAAAGATGAAGTTTAAAAGAAGGGGAAATGAGAAAGTAAGTCAACTGAATTGAACAATCAATGGATGGAGAAAATGAGAGAAGTGGAGTATATATGCAACTTAAGATTATTTTAAGGAAATTCACGTGAAAAACCCAGAAGAATGAAGAATCAAGCATATTAAGATTTAAAAAATCATTGTTATGATTCTTGTAATGTTATATTTCTCATTTTAACGAATTAGATCTCAATCATTGGATGATATTTTGCTTATATGACATGATGTATAAATAGTTTCATAATCCAAAGGAGTTTTTTTATAAAAAAAAACCTCTTAATCTTTAGACAAACTTTTACAAATTTTTATGATGATTTGGAATTAAGTTTTCATCAAAATCATGTAATATAATCTTTGAAATAACTTGGAGAGTTAAAATTATATTCAAGTGGATTAACTAGTGAATATGATTGCTTATCACTTGATATATGCTAGATTTTTCATAGTCTATACATTGTTAATTTGCTACATCATTTATCGATCCAAGAACTATTCATTAGCTAGCCAAAAGGATATGACGATTAGTTAATGATTTGTCTAGAAAGTTACCAAGAGGGAATTATCTTTTTTTACTAGGGTTTACACTAGTTGATATCCCAATCAATGATTATTTTGGTACCCACAGTTAGGTAATCAATAAGCGAAACATGCCCTAAAGTTAGTTGTTTTAACAATGAGTTTATACATCTAATGACCCTTTGTCTTAGTTTTGACTATAAATAAGTCACAATTGAGTTTTGAAAAGAAGCTTTCACATACTAGACAATTTTTAAAAGCCTTTAAAGGCTAGAGAGAGCACTTGCATGAACAGGTGAAATGCATAACTTATATTAATCTTTAGTTCATTAATGTGAGGAAGTGAGTTTTGTTTTAAGTTATATCGTTATGTAATTATTATAATTGGAATATTTTTTATAATACACATTTTGTGGTCCTCTTAAACTTGAATAGGTTTGTAAAGGGTTACTCTTTACTTATGATCAAGCAAAATAATTTTAGGGGTTCCTCTTAACTCATGAAAAAGAAGATGATTTATAGAGGGCTCCTTTTCACTCATTAAAGGAATAAGACAGTGAATTCCTAAGTAGAGCTTATGGAGTGGGCATAGACCAAAGGGTTTTTGGTGAAACCATTAGAAATTGGTTTTCTCTTTATGTCCCTACTCTTTTTAGATATTATTATGATTGTTTTGTATTTTCATACATGAATTTGTCATAATTATTATTAGAGTAGGAAATTCATTCATTATTTTAGAGATACGTAAAAAAAAACTTACATACATAATTTACCCCCTCTCGTGTTCCATTTAGAGACTAATAACTATGATTCTATTACTTCTTTTTTCGGTCTTTATTTGTGTAATCAATTATATGTGCAAGAAGAGAGTGAAGAAAAAATTAAGAGAACATTTTAGTTTACTAGTTCAAAAGAAAATATAAAGGAGTTGTTTCAATAAGAATGTTATGAGGCAAAGGAGTTGAGAGAAAATATGGCCCCAATGGTTAAGGATTTCATACTAGAAAAGCTAGCAACAAGGATGTATGTTGCTAAACAAGAGATTCACTTAACACTTTGATAGTATAGGCTCCCTTTATTATATCATCCCCTCTAGTTGATTCATGTGTAAGATTCACAACACCTTTTATGTTAGTGCCTCAGTTTCTATTAACATTTGTTAGTTCCTGACAATATTTGCATATTAGTTCCCACCAATAATGACATATCAATTTCCACCAACATCTAGTTACTAATTTCCTTTAATGCCATCATGATATGATATTTCAATGTTTCACATATAGTATTGCCTATTTAAACAAATCCTATGCCATTTATAAGGGAATTCTATCCAATCCATTTTGTTTCCATCTATTTGATTATATTATTTTTACTTCTAAGCTAGGATCTTTTGTATAACCCTTGTATTTATAACCTCATGATGATTAAAGTAACAAGTCAAGATATAAAAGGGGTAGTGAAAAGAAAAGTGACTAATTTGATACTAAAGCACAAAAAGATAATCCAAATGGTTAGAAAGACAACACCTAATAATGTTTAGGCATCTTAAGAGTTTTTGACAATGTTGAATTTTACAACCATAGTCTAAACTAAAGATGTTAGAATTTAAGAAGCATGGTAGGAATTCATACTTAAGAGCTCCTCTAAGAATGTTTTACAATAATTTGGTTATACATATTGACAGTAAAGACTTACGACTTTACTATTTTCCAAAGAACAATACTAGACTAACACTGCAGTGATTTATAATCTAGACTAATCAAATTAAATGTTAGAGGCACTTGGTAAATTCATTCTTAACTCAATATGGATTTAACCAAGATAACTTGTTAACGTATGAAGACCTCGAATTGATGGACAAGAAATACATTGAGAGTTTGAAAGAGTATGTAAGGTGGTATACAAAAAACCAAAAACATAATTATCTTTACCAAAAAAATGGAAATTATGGCCTATTCTTAGAAATAACAAAAAATACATAGTATAACAAATTTTAAAAATTTTCATATTTCCCTCTCAATAAGCTAGTTAGCCAATATGATATTTTAGATAGTGTAATAAAAAAGGGGAAAAATTAAATATATGAGAATCGACTAAGAAACTCTTTTAAACGAAAAGGGAAAAGATATCAACCAAACAAATTTAGTCTCTTTCACTCACCACCATAAAAAATCCAATAATCAAAGGAAGAATCTTGCAAAAGAGAGAGTTTTGATTGATCTTCCACCTTTCAAATTTCCTTGTTTATATCCTTAAATTCCTTTACTGACTATTGATAAGTACATTTTTGAACTATGTTTCTAGGTTGTTTTAAGTATTTTAATTTTTTCTTTGTTTGTTTTAGTAATAGTTAATTTTTTTATTTTGCATATTTTCATGATCATTTAGGTTTTTAATTGTTTCTTTATATTTTCTAGTGTTTGAGGGTGGATCTTGAACTTATTTGAGGGATGGATTGATACACTTTGACGGTTGTTGTCAAAGGTAGCGGAATTTTAGAATTAGATGTAGTATAGGTGAATTGAATGACACATTAATCATATATAGAGACCCCATATGACCAGGAAATTTAGTGATGGGTAAGGTCAATATGTGAAGAGTGTGAATTTCAAATTTCAAGTCAATCAGAGGTCCATAGAAGAAATTATAGCTGAAGGTTCGAGCATACCTATGAGTTGGAAAAAAGAAAAAGAGCAATGGCTAAACAGTCACACTCATGGCCTAATTAGGCCATGGATGTGGCCTCATTAGACTGTAGATGTGGCCTCTATAAGCCACATCCGTGCCTATCCTTTTACATGCACATGATCTCCATATGTATGTCATCGTTCCACTTGACAAATGACTCTAAAAAAAAATTAAAAAAAAATCTAGAAGGTTTCAAGGGGGAGAGAGTAGAGAGGCACGGAGATGAGGAGAGGCTTGGTGATTTATGGAATCTGGACCTAAGCTAAAGAAAGATTTTGAAGCTTGGAACTCAACCGATCACCAGTTTTTAGAGATTTTTACTTTCTCCAGTATTTATCTTTTTCGGATATATTTTATTAGTGGAGAACATGGATATTTGTTATATTAGTGATGTTATAAGTAGTTAAATTTACCTTTAGGAATTGTTGTTTGAACTATTTGTATACTCTTATTTGTTGATTTAATGCCAAGAATGTTTGTGCTATTTTTTGAATTATCTTATACCTTGTAATAAATTGAGAGAGTGAACTTGGTAATCTGTGTTGAATGGAGAATGAGAGTTGATGTTTAATAGACCTATGGATAAAAAGTTTATTGATTTATTAAAAAGAGATTTCAATAGAATAATATACTGCTTATAGGATTGCTTCATAGCTAATTGAATTTCTAGGAAAAACTTTGCATATTGATAAATCCCTAGGATGATCCTAGGTTATTTAATTAATGACACTTAGTTGCACCTTGAGAGATGGTAGCTAAAATATTAAGAAATTTTAAGCCAAAATTTAATTGAATTATTCAAAAAAGAGGAAATAAATAGGGATAACAATAATTCCTAGTCTTTAATCTTGATTTTTTCTTAGTTTCAGTCTACAATTTTATTTCAATTCATTACTAATTTAACTTTAGTTTATTTTCTATTAGTTTTATTTCTTGAATCTATTTCTTAAACAAAGTTTAATTTAAATTAATAGGTTGACTAAATTCAATCCTTTGGTGACGATATTTGCTTATACTATAGGTTTATGATCTATTTACTTATAATGTTAACATAAATTAAGTTAGTAGTTAGCTTAACAACTAATAAGTTTCTGGTGTTGTTGCCAGGGATTGTTTGTTTAGCATCTTGTTTAGTTTAGGTGACTTTGATTTAATAGTTTTTGATACTTTTCCTTGTATATTTGCAGGTGTATGAACACATAAAAGTTTAATGAGCTAAGTGACAAAGAGTTTCCAGATATCACGAGGCACGAGAGAGAGATAAGAAGATTTAGACACCAAGATAGAATTCAAACAAATATGGCAGAAGAAGGAGATCACAGAGATGCCCAAATGACATTAATGGACTTCATAAGGCTAGGTTTCGGGGCATAAGAAGTTACATGGCCTGCTTTACAAGAAATTAATTTTGAGATAAAGATAGCACTCCTCAACATACATCAAAGCAGTGTTCAGTTTTATGGGTTATTAAATGAAGATCCGAACTCCAACCTTGATAATTTCCTGGAGATTTATGATACCTTTTAGTTTAATGGGATGTCAGATGATGCAGTGAGGAGGCAATTGTTCCCTTTTACTTTGAAGAATCGGGCCAATTCAAGTCAATTTAATTACATGGGAGCAACTAGTCCAAGCTTTTCTTTCCAAGTACTTCCCATTGACCAAGACTACAAAGATTATAAAATAAATCAGAAACTTTATAGGGAATCATTGTATGAGGCATGGGAGCGATTTAAGGAGTTATAAAGGAGTTGCTTGCACCATAATCTTCCAATGGTTCCTTTTATAGACCTTTTAAAATGGGGATAACCACAGTACAAGAGGGAAAATATGTGCAACAGCTAGAGCTTCATTAATGAGGGAGACCATATATGCAACCCATGATCTTTTAGAGGAAATGGAAAATAATAGTTGCCTATTGTCGAATGAGAGAAGTTAGCAAGGATTCAAAGAGAAAAAATGGATGATTCTGATTGGCATAGTGATGGCTATTCAAGCACAATTTTAGCCCTCACCAAGCAATTGAACAACTTCTAAGGTACATCTTTCTCTTCTATTAAAATTGTGCAGCTTAAATAAGAATTATGTGGGCAAGATAACCATGACATAATTGATTGCTTTTTAATGAAGTCATGAGGATTTGAGCAAGTGAACTACATGGGGGAGCAACAAATAAGTAACAACTCTTATTCCAATACTTATAATTAAGGGTGGAAAAACCACCAAAATTTTTCGTGGAATACTAATAATGTAGGTGGCTAAGTGAGAGCATAAGGTCCTCCTAATTTTTAACAAGATTAACTTGAGTCTTTGGAAAACAAGATGGAAAAGCTGAGGGATGACTTGGGCTTCAAATTGGAAAGTAAAGAAGAGAACTAGAAGAGGATGTTTCCAAGCCAGGAGGAGAGTTAGAAGAAGATGGAGGCCAAATTTGACCAAATCGTGAAGAACTACGCTTCATCCATCCGCAACTTGAAGATTCAGGTAGGTTAACTTATTAATGCTTTATCTTCTAGGAGTGTAGGGAGTCTACCAAGTAATACAGTGGCCAACCAAAGGGAACAAGTGAAGGCCAACAAAGTTATAAATATAGAGGAAATTGAGGAGCCAACTAAGATGGTTAAGGATGCAAGAGATAAATTCCAGCTAGAGAGGAAAAGTAGGAAGAGGAGAAGCCATATGTCCCTCCACCACCCTACAAGCCTAAGATCCCATACCCATAGCTACTTCTGAAACATCAAATGGATGCACAATTCTCCCAGTTCTTAGAAAAGTTGAAGAAGCATCAAATCAATTTGTCTTTGGCTAAAGCATTAAGGTGTATGCTCAAATATGCAATGAAGTCCAAGAATGAATTAACTCATAAGTGCACTTGGGAAGACAACCACATGGTGGCCTTGACGGAGGGTTTCAGCTGAATCATCTTTAAAAAAAAGCCTTCCAAATTACAAGATTCAGGGAGTTTCACTATACCCTTGTGTTGTAGGTGATTTTGATTTTTCAAAATGTTTATATAATTTGGGTTTGAGTGTTAACTTGATGACTTTGTCCATTTTTAGGAAATTAGGACTAGGTGAGGTGAAGTCAACTTCCATGCTCATCCAATTGGTGGATTAAACAATAAGGAAGCCATTCAGATCGGTGGAAGATGTGCCCATGAAAGTAAATAAATTTTTTATTCTAATTGATTTTATGGTATTTCATTTTGAGGAGGATATAAGCTGTCCATTGTTCCTTAGTGGACCTTTCATGAACACTAGTAAGTCATTGATTGATTTCTATAATGGCAAGTAAAGTTAGGCTAAGAAGTTGAAAATTTTAGTGAAAAGAAATTCTTGCACGAAGATAGGTGTGATTGATAAGGGTGGAAAAGAACCTAAGATGAAGCATGAGGGAAAGGTAAATTTGTAAGATGATGAATAAGTTAGGAAAAAGGAGGAGTTGGGTGAGAGGTTGAATAAAAAATCTTCAGGAAAAATGAATGCCTTTACTCTATTCTCTTTGGTGGCACCACCCATGCTTAAGTTACAATCCTTACCTCCACATGTTGAGTACACTTTCTTAGGTAAGGGAAAACCACTACCCATTAGTATTCCTAACGATGTAATTTTGGAACAAGAGAAGAGTGTAGTTAAGGTGAGGAAGCAAAGGCTTAGAGCATGACTAAAGTTAATTCCAACTAAACTTAAGATTCTATAGGGGAACCAATCCAAGTTGTTCAAGTTTACAAGTGTGGAACTTTCAAGGTAAAAGACTCTAAAGGAAAAACACTCAATGTTATTGGGCATCATTTCAAGTTGTATCTTAGAGATTTTCCTTTAAGAGAAAAGGGAGTGGCTTCTTCCCTTTTATTCTATTGAAAGATTGAATTGATGTTGTTCAAGCTAATGACCTTAATTTAGCTTTTTTTTTGTTTGCTTGTCTTTGTTTAGTTTTATGTGCTTGATTTGATTTTTGTTTTGATTGATCTTTAGGTTGTTTCTCCCTTTAATCTCTTGATGTTTAGGTGACTTGACGATTTCTAGAAGGTTTATTGTGAATCATAGCTTGACTAGGGACAAAAGAAGGAAGAAGGAAGAAGATTTTCTTTGTCGTGGAATCAAGGAAGGAACATGCCACCTCCATTGCATCCACCACCACAAACGCACCAACCATCATGAGCCCTTCTTGCCCTTAATATCTTTTATTCCTATGCTTATTTTTGTGTTTTGTAGTTCAATGTGTTGTTTATAGTTTTTTGCTTTTCTCATTTCCAAATTGAGAATAATGTGTTGTTCAAGTGTTGGGAGGTAGCATTAATCATTTTTTTCCTTGCATTTTACATGTCATATAGGATGCATGTTAGGGTGTAATATTAGATGTGTTAATTTCTTTGCACTTGATTCTTTGTGATGAATATTTTATCATGAATTTCTATTAGTTTAGTTGGAATGAGATTGAGTTGTATGCTTAAAGTCGAATTAGGCCACTTTGATAGAAAATGTATCATGTTGATCGAATAAAGTAGTTAGTTGTATAAGCTTACTCAGAAATTGATGCTTAAGTGATTAGGTGATGTATAGAAGCATGATGTATTTTCAATTGAGCTTAATGACTCCATCCAAAGTCATTTCATTCCTTGTGTGTATGAAACTCCCATAGGTAGTTACCTCTGGAACTTGCTTTGAACAAATTTAAATCTACTAGATGCATGCAAGATAGAAATGATTAAGGCCTTCTTTATTTTAACCCTTGACTTAAATGACCCACCTATATTATCCCTTACAAACCTCCTTTGAGCCTTTGACCATTTTTTTCTTGAAGAAAATACCCCATTTTGAAACCTTCAAACCTCTTAATTTTACCTACTCACAAGTTTAATAAAGTGGTAAAAGAGTATTAGTTTGGGATTTTTAGCTTCATTTTTTTAGATGAGTTGAGTAATAATTCTACTCCTAGAGCGTATTGCATGTAGTTTTTGCTTTTGTTTCATTTTTATTGTATTAAAAAAAGAAAAAGGAAAAAATAAGGAAAATCAAATAAAAAAATTGAAAATTGAAAAGAAAGAATCAAGTGTCGTAGCAACAATAAGTACCGAGTAGTTAGTTATATTCATTTTCATATCTCAATATTTAATTTTGTTATCCCTTTGTACAATTAATGCTTTATAAATGCTTATGAAGAACCCCTCAAGTCCTTCTTGACTCACCTTAACCCTAGCCCCACTGCAACCTTAAACAAAGTCCTTTTGATCTAATTTAGCATGTAATCAATATGAAAGAGAATTGGTGTATTTGCAAGCCTATGGCAGTGTGATTTCCTATATGAAATTTTGAGAAAAACATTATCCCTTATACACTTGAATGAAATGAGTGAATCCCATTAGAGAAATCCATTTTGAGTTTATTCTTGTCTTTGAATGACAGTATCATAAGTTGAGTTTTTTTATGTGCACTAATGAGAACTAATTATGATATATATAGTAACTAAAAATTTTAGTTGGCTAAAGTTTGAAATATTTCATGTAGTTAAACTCTTGAAGATGACCTAATCGGATGTAATGATTGTGCTTGATTTTGCTTTAGGACAATTAAAGGTTTAAATGTGGGGAATTTGATAAGAAAACCATGTTTTTAGGTTATTTTAGGTGTTTTAATTATTTCTTTTTTTTAGAAATAGTTAATTTGTTCTTTTGCATCTTTTCATGTTTTTAGGTGTTTAATTGTTTCTTTATATTTTCTAGTATTTGAGGGTGTTGAATTTCTTTGAGGAATGGATTGATATACTTTGATGGTTGTTGTCACAGGTAGCAAAATATCAAAATGGGATATAGTATAGGTGACTTGGATGACCCATTAAGCATACTTAAAGAGCTCATATTGATATGAGATGTAGTGAGGAGTAAGATCAATATGTGAAAAGTTTGAATTTCAAATTTCATGTCAATCAGAGATCTGTAGAAGAAGTTATAGCTAAAAGTCTTAACAGACCTACGAGCTAGAAAAAAGAGCAAGTAATGGCTAAATAGTCACGCATGTGGCCTCAAAAAGCCACAGGCGTGGCCTCATTAGACCACAACCATGGCCTTCATGAAGTCATGTTTGTGTTCCCTTTAAGCCACGAACTTGGCTTATGTACACGCATGTGATCTTCACCTGTACTTCATTGTTCCACTTGACAGATGACTCTTAAGAAAAAAAGAAAGCAAAAAAAACCTAGAATTGTTCAAGGGGGGAGAGAGTAGAGAGGCATGGAGATGAGGAGAGGCATGGTGATTTATAGAATCTGGACCTAACCCGAAGAAGAGATTTTGAAGCTTGGAGTATGGAATCAAGATGAATTGCTTAACTGCTCACCTGTTTTAGAGATTTCTACTTTCTGCAGTCTTTATCTTTTTTGGATATATTTTGTTGTTGGATAACATAGATATTTGTTATATTAGTGATGTTATGAGTAGCTAAATTTATCTTTAGGAATTGTCATTTGAATTATTTCTATACTCTTATTTATGGATTCAATGTCAAGAATGTTTGTGTTATCTATTGACTTAGCCTATACCTCGAAATAAATTGAGAGAGTGAGTTTGGTAATTTGGGCTGAACGGATAATGAGAGTTGACATTTAATAGACCTATAGATAACAAGTTTATTGATTTATTAGAAATATATTTCAATATATTAATATACCGCTTATAGGATTGGTTCATAACTAGTTGAATTTCTAAGAAAGACTTGCATATCGAGAGACCCCAAGGTTGATCCTAGGTTATTTAATTAATGACACTTAGTTGCACCTTAAGAGAGTGTAGCTAAAATATTAGGAAATTTAGGGCCAGAAATTATTTGAATTAATCAAAAAGAGGAAACAAACAGGGATAACAACAATTCCTAGTCTTTAATCTTGATCTTTTCTCAATTTCAGTCTACTATTTTATTTTCAGTTCATTGATAATTTTTCTTTTAGTTTTTTTTCTTGAATCTATTTCTTAAAAAAAGTTTAATCAAAATTAATAGGTTGACTAAATCTAATCCTTGTGAGACGATATCTACTTATACTATAGGTTTACTATCCATTTACTTGCAGTGTTAGCTTAAAACAAGTTAGTAGTTAGCTTAGTGACTAACAAGTTTTTAATCTTTTTCAATCATCACCATAAAAATCCAATAATCAAAGGAACAATCATGCAAAAGAGAGAGTTATGATTGATCTTTGAACTTTCAAATTTCCTTATTTATATCCTTAAATGCTTTAACTGACTATGCCTTACACCCCTTAAATAGTTTTTTCCCAAAAGTATCCAAACCATTCATAGTTTCAATCATTCGAGGCACCGTTTTAATCCTAACTTTACTATCTTGTATTAGCATAATATATAAAAGGCCTACAGTGCTAATAATAACATTTTCAATAGGGGAAAGAAAACCAAATGATTAGAGAAACCAAAAAGAGCCCTAACCAAGAATAGTATTTTTGTAGAAGAACATTACAAGTAGCTTCTAAGACAAAATATGATTATTCTTATACCTAGCAAACAATTTAAGCTTCCATATCCTTGAAATTATAAGACAGAGCTAATATTTGAATATTATAATGAGGTTGCACTGCACTTAATCAAAATGTGTGTCTCTTTTCAAGATAAAGTTAAAACTTTTCCCAAGAATAGGTGGATAAAATTGGAAGAAAATGAACTAAGCATCAATTATAATCTACTAGTGGTAATTCAATTTAATTTGGTGGATTAAAGTTATAAAAGGAGAGGCTTAAGGGCAATTGGACTTGATCAAGAGATATGTCCTTTTTCTAACATATTTTCCCATTCTATCTATTATATGTTTCACTTGTTGGTAGGTCTATGGCATGAGTGTCTATTGATCCATAGAACATTTATACATTTAAATTTGACATGCCTTAATTTATTTTTTCTTAGAGGAATAATTTTGATATTCAATTGTTAATTTTTTAAATGATAATGATGATATTGACCGATGAATGCTTAAATAATCTTTCAGTTATCTTTGAACACCTTATAAATGTTGTGTTTATATCTTTTTGTAAATCAATTCCATTATTGCATAAGTCAATTCCAAGCATATGCATATACATCCAAATAAGATAAAATCAATGAAAAAATTATCTCACAAACGTGTCCTTTTTAAGTTGTTTTAATATTCCTTGATGTGCTTTTATTATTTCTAATACATACAATTTTGATATTGAGGAACTGATGATGTACAAAATTTTATTTAGTCAATTTAGAAAATATTTCATCATTATTAATTAAATTCAAAATTAAGTTCATGAAAATAATGAAATATTGCTATTTGAAACACAAAGATTGCCTGAGCACATTTACCCTTGCATTCAAATGAAATTACAATAAAAATTTTAAAGTTATAATATACATCAATTCTAAAGCATTACTCTTCAGACCCCGAAAGAAATTTTTGTTAGGAAAAGATTACCATTGTTTTGGTCTCTCTAAAATGGAAACATCATAGGAAAAGGGAATAAACTATGGAATATATCATTATTGATTCAAGAACTCTACTTAATTTAAGGAAAGATATTCCTAGTTTTATCTATCTTATTAGCTATGACTAAGAAAATGAAACAAGGTTATCTTAACATTAGAATATTAAAATTATTGCTTTATTTTCTACATATGTATTATGTTATTGTCAAACAATAATTAGATCCTCAAGATTAAGAATGCAAAATTGATCCTTCATTCCATAAAAAATAAGCAATTCATAATGATATGATAAGAAAGAAAAGAATGGAAAAAGGTGAAACAATTTCCTTTTGGGGTTAAAATTGATAAGTGATAATCTAAAAAATTTTCCTACCAAGGTAGCAAGGACACAAAATGCTAAAAACGATGAAATGGGAAAATTTTAGAGCATAGTAGAGAAAGCTCATTATAAAAACCAAAAAATGACATCCCATAAAAATACTAGATTATTAAAAGAAAAATATCAAAGCTCATAAGGTGAAAAAATAGCAAAGGCCAACTGAAGAAAAATAAAAAATTTAAGAAAAAAGAAGGGGGAAAAGATCTTACTAGGTTAAAAACTAATAAATGATGACCTAAGCAAATCAAAATATAAAAAAGGATGGAGGAATATCCTTTGTAAAGGCAAAAGGTCTCTTTTAAACCTTAAGGTTTTCATTTATGTTTAAGTTAGACACTTACATTTTAAAAAAATTTTAAAAATCCTACTATTTCACAAATATTTTAAAAGAACCTTGGTGTTTTTAAAGTGTTTAAAAATAATTATAGCCTTTTAATACTGTTAATTTATCATGTTACATGTCATGCAACACATTTTCATTTATCAAAATTTTATATTAGGCCTTACCCCTCTTCCCTCAAAACAACATTGTTTTGTTTCCTCTCAAGTAGGACCTAATATATATATATATATATATATATTTCAATTATGAACTCTTAAAATTTAGTTTTGAGTCCCTTTCATGTAATTTTTGAACTTAAATGTTTCAATTGTTGAATTTGATAATGCTCTTATGAGATTGTATAAAAAATGGCTATCTTATAGGCTTTGGATAATATATCTTATTAGGGAGAAGGATAGATGATTCACTAGAATAAAGAGTGGAAGAATAAAAGAAAAACAGTGAGAATCATAGCCTAGGTTACACTCATGACTTAGGTCATGACATTGCCAAGTAAGGAATGATTTTCAGTTTAAGATAGTAGGTTACATGTCCAGAGTCACAGTAGTGACTTTGGTCTCAAAACACCTCACATGAGGGCAAATACCATCTGAGGATGAAAACACATTCCAAAGCCATTTTTAATCATGATTAAGGTAATTCAAGGGGAGGAAATCAAGATCAAAGTGCAGATTTAAGAAGATACAAGAGGATTCAATAAGAGTTGAGTGAAGATTAAAGAGTTGAAGCACATAAGAATGAGCTTCCTAGTTCTTCGTCCTTATTTAACCATTGTTTCATTTATTGTCCTAGTTATGATTTGATTTCTTTGAATATAGATAGGATGAACCCTACACTTATATGTTTGTGATTTATTCTTTGATTTAATGAAAGAATACATTTTCTTATGTTTATTCATGGTTATTGTTGTGTTTGGATTAAGATTTTTTAGTAATATTGGATTTCATGTATTTAGCTCGAGAAATCATTTTTATGAATAGATCATAATATAAATAAAAAGGCTTGTGTGGAGTGTTAAAGATATGCTTACATAAGTTTCTAAGGTTAGATTCAATCCTAACCTAAATAATAGATCGAAGTAATGCATCTAATTAGGATTTTAATTAAGAAAATATTATAATTAATTAACTAAGAGGGTAGGAATTATATCAGTTGGATGATATATATGATTTGGGAGAAGGATAGATGTTAGGGGTTAAATTTATAGTATTTTGGGATGTTATTTGATATTAATTTAACCCTATTTTAGTGCTTAAATGTTCC
>JAOXYD010094834.1:0-11900 GCA_028565735.1 Pinacopodium congolense | reverse complement strand
TTATTTTATAAGAAAAAAACCAATTTTGATATGATTTGAATGAATTTTAAAAAGTTAGTCATTAAACTGAAAAATTTTAAAGGTTGAACACTAAATTAAAAAATTCTAAAAGGTTGCTTATTGAATTAAAAATTTTAAAAGAGGTGAAGTTGCACACATGAACATCTATGTAATACAAACATCTACGTGATAGTTTTTGTCACGTGAATATATACATGCAAAGTGTGTTAGTCACATCCGAGTTTAAAATTTTATTTTAATTGATCAATTTTTTAAAGATTGGACATTTAATTGAAAATTTTTTTAAATTTTTCACTCAACTAAAAAAGTAAAAAATTTACTTACTTGCCTACTTATTATCCCATATTATTATTAGTAAAAATACCACTTTACTTCATAATATTTACATGATTATGTAATTTGACTCCTAAACCTTAACTCCATTAAAATTACATTCAATTATCTTTAAATCTTCATGTGTGGCGTATAAATTTGGTAATATGACTCATATGAGTCATTCATTTTGTTTTTATAATTTTTTTAGTTATTTTTTCATTTTTCAAAAGATGTTACGCTAGCATTAACAAGCTCAAGATACTATGTTGATATGGCACGTATGTAAAGTTAATAACAGTTTAACAAAATTTTAATAAAAATTATGATTTAAAGGATAAATTGTATTATTTTAAAATTAAGTGACAAATGAATTTTTTTAATATTAAGACATAAAGTAATATTTTTAAATAATATTAGATGAAAAAATAGAAATTTTATCTATTATATATTATTTACATACGCCTCTTACATGATTATAGCTTATACATTAAAGTTCTTTTATTAACTTATTTTTAAATAAAAGAATCTATTTTTGTATTCTTTTAACAATGCAACTAATCGAGATTCTTTTTATTTAACATTTCGCCTCTTATCACATTTTTATTCCAAAATATTTCTCATATTGTGATAGGTTTATTGACTTGAATACATGTAAAATATACTCTTAATCTCTTATTTACTTAAAAGGAGGGAGTGACTTAGGTAAAATTTCTAAACTTAAAACTAATTTTTTTTATGAATGAAGTTTCCTAATTACAGTAGAACCTAGAAGATGAAAATGATGATGTCAAATTAGCATAATAAAAATATAAATTAAGTGTACAAGCAAACACAATGAAAATGTAAGAAAGAGAAGTTGGACAAACTCTAGTGATTCAATAAAAATTCTTTACTTACGTTCACTGTTCAAATTACATATAGGTATTTTATTATACTCATTTTTCAGGGTGAAGAAGAACCCTTACATTCTTCTTTAAGTAGGTGAAGAATAACATTAAATAATATTCTTTAATGGATTGAGAGAAATCTTATAATCTTCTTTTAATAAATCAAGAGTAACTCTAAATAATTTTTTTAATAGGTAAAGAGAAACCTTACAATCTTCCTAGAATAACCCTAAATAATATTACTTTAACTGATGAAGAATAATACTTAACAATGAACTTAATCTCAATAATCAACTCAACTTAAGCATACATAATTTAAATATCTTACTTGATCAAACAAGCACTTAAGGGTTCAAAAATTCAAATGAATGCATAAAAAATAAACTCTTAAAACTTCACATTTTCTCTTAAACTCATTTAATTTATAAAAAAACCCAAAAACTTTTTTAACATGCTAACCAACATGTATTTATATTTGAAAATTAATTTCCAAACTAATCTAAGGTCTAACTCAAGAATATATTAGATACAAAAAATTAGTCATTATTATTTGTTGATAGATGCACGAATCGACCAATTGTATTCATTTGTTGACCATTCTACGAGCTGAGCACTTTTAGTAATATTAATAGATCACTTAATTTTACTAGTCAACTAGTCTAAAACAACTTTATCATTTTCCAAATCATTTTATGGCATCATCCAACGTTGTTTCAAAGACTCCTACTTTGATTACTCCCCTAAACTGGTCGATCAATCTCTAATCTCTACAAAAAACTCAACATTGGTCAATCAATCACTGATATTAGTTGACTAATATTTTTGCATATTAGTTTTCAGATTTTGCAAAGTTTAGGGGAGTAATCAAAGTAGGAGTCTTTGAAACAAGGTTGGATGAAACTTTTTTACAATATATAAAGCCTTTTCAAATAATTTTTGAAAATTTTCATACCCAAAACAATTTTTTTTTCATAAAAACTGGAGACAATCATTATCAAAAAGTTCCTTAAAACATTTTGAATATTAAAAGACTTCACTAAATTTTCTCTTAATTATCAATCACTACATGCAAAATGATTAAGTGCAAATAATTATGTCACATTCAAAATTATACAAATTAACCTATTCAATTTTATCTTCCTCAATTTTTTAATCTCATTCTTCATTTGCTCTACACATTAAAATGTAGATTTCGTTAAGTGTATGACTCTTGACAAAATGGAGAATGAAGAAAAAATTTTGGCTCAATTTCATTTCATGGGAGAGAGCCTAATTATAAGCTCTTTTACATAATAGCTGTAAGTTAAAACAGACAAAAGGAATCTGTAACAAACTTAACAAAAACAAAACAAATAGAAAGAAGGGAAAATAAAAGAATGGGCTTAAAGCTTAAATAGATTTCAGTATCTTGGGCTTAAGGAACCTAAGAGACTGGCCTAATAAGTCAACAAGTCCAAAGATCACATAAAGACCATGCAATTGACTAGAGTCCATTTAACAGATAAAAAACTTAGAAGCAATTTGATCACAAATAATTTGGAACCTTAATTCGCGTCTCCCTAACATGTGTCGTTATCCATATCCGCTAATACACTGTCACAAGCTGGACGGTAGGGATCATCAGCACCCAGCTTGAGCACCATAGAGTGAAAAGTCAAGCTTGAAAGTAACTTTATAAACATGTAGTTGTCGGGATGGGTTCCCCAATCAGAATCAGAAAAGGCTCAAAGCTAAAAAAGGGAGTCAGCGAGAAACAAGAGGCCTCGCCCTAAGGAACCTTTGAGATAACAAAGGATGCGATGTGCCGCCTAAAAATTAGGAATCGTTAGTTATGCATAACTGAGAAAGCTACTGGACAACAAAGAAAGGATCTAGTCTTGTTGTGGTAAGATATATTAGCTTGCCAATTAAGCACCTGTAAGTGGTTGGGTCAAAAAGAGGCTTACCGTTGGCAATAAAGCAAGTGTTAGATGCCATAGGGGTTGAGATTGGCTTTGAAAGCAGAAAGAAAGTGTCTTGTAGTAAATCAGGTGTGTATTTATATTGACAAAGGTTAAAGTAAGAGGAGGAGCGGGTGAGTTTAAGACTGAGAAAGTAACGTGCCTACCTGAGGTCTTTAATTTTGAAGGCAATGTCTAAGTATTGCTCGATGGATTGAACTAGGTAAAGGCAATTTTTGGCTAACAGGACATCATCAACGTAGGCCAGAAGAATGATGAAGTCATTATGTTGGGATTTCTTAAACATGGAATGTCAGGTTGACCGAATGAAGCCAGTAGCATTTAAAGCTGAGGTAAGTTTAAAGTGCCATTGACGACTAGCTTGTTTGAGTTCGTATAGGCTTATTTTTAGACTATATACCATGTTTGGATCTGGTAATTTGAGACCCTGTGGTGGTTTCATGTAAATTTCTTCGTGTAGGTCACCGTGAAACAATGCATTATTGATGTCTAGCTGGTGGAGGTGTCAATTTTAGTAGGAAACAAGAGTAAGCAACATGCAAATTGTGGTTGGCTTAACCATTGGTGAAAAGGTCTCTATGTGGTCCAGGCCTTCCTATTGAGTGAAACCCTTGACGATATCTCAGCTTTTACAGAGTTAAAAGCTTCCATCGACATTGCATTTGTATTTATGCGCCCATCAGCAAGCAATGAAATCTTTTCCTAGTGGTAAAAAGGTAAGCTCTCAAGTGTTATTTTCTTCCAAAGCTTTAAGCTCATCATTCATTGCATCTCTCCATGCTTTGTGTTGGATAGTTTGTTCATGAGTCATAGGTTCATTGAGAGAGGTCAAGGTAGCTACAAAGGATTTATGAGGGGAAGAGAGGAGGTTGTAGCACAGGCTAGAGGATAGGGTGTGAGGGGAAGTGTGAGGGAGAGTGGGATAGTCATAGGCAGAGAGGTAAGCTAGAGGTTTTGATTGTCTAAAGGATCGACAGGGAGGTGAAGGGCATGATAATGGAGATGGGTTAAATGATAGAATTAAAGGTGGAGTGATAGGATGAGAGCCAAGAGATGTAGAAGGCAATATATCCACAGAATCAGTGGTTAAATTAGGTAAGTGAATAAGAAATGTAGGTGATGATATAGTTGATTCTAGAACAGAGGCAAGGAAAGGAAACCTGTCTTCATAAAATATTACGTTCCTCGAGATGAGAAATTGCTTAGTGTGAAGATTAAAAGCCTTGTAGCCCTTAGTTCATGTAGCAAAATAAAGAAATACACATTTCCTTACCCTAGTATCAAACTTGCTTCTGTTTGCCTCTTTAGTGAAGGCAAAACATAGGTAACCAAATACATTCAAGGAAGTCAAATAAGGATTAGTTCCAAAACAATGTTGAATATGGAAATTTTTTAGATAAAAGGGAAGTGAAAGTTCTGTTTATAATGTAAGGGGCATAAAGGACACAGTTTGCCCAAAATTAAGTAAGTAGATTGACTTGTAGTTTTAAAGCTCTTGTTACATTTAGAATATGCCAATGTTTCATTTCAACTCTACCACTTCGTTCTGATGTCTAATATAGTAGTTTCATGTACAATTCCATTGTTTTTGTAAAAACCTATCATGGAAAACTTTATGCCATTGTTATTGTGAGTGCATTTGATTTTCCTCTCAAAATGTCTACCAATATATGCACAAAATCCTTTAATAAGTTCTCTGGTTTCAAATTTTTGTTTCATCATATGTGTCCAATTCATTTTACTATAATCATCCACAATTGTCCAAAAAAAAAAAAACACAAAGGTAAAGAGTATGTAATAAAGACCCAAATATCAACATGGATTAGGTTAAAATAAGAGATTGCAATTGATTTACTAGATAAAAAAGTTAATTTCCTTTATTTAGCAAGTGACAAGTGTCACATTGTTCTGTAAGATAAAATATAACAGATGCATCTATTTTGAAAATAACTTTAAGTCTTTGGTTAGAGAGGTGTCCTAATCCTTTATGCCATAAGTTGTTTTGTTGTGTAGAGAGACTACAAAGAAGAGAGTTGGAATCTAGAATTGATGGAGAAAGGTAGTATATGTCATTGATTTGCCTAGCAAAACTAATCATCTTTAGTGATTTGATGTCCTAAACATAACACAAGTCATGAGAAAATATTAGTTAGCAACTAGAAGATTTAGTGAGCCTACTAATAGAGATTAGATTAAAATAAAAATTAGGGACAAAGAACACATTATTGAGAGTGAGAATAAATGTGAATTTTTCTTACATGTTTGATTGAAATAAAGTCATTATTTGGCAATTTGACATTAAGATTATTCCTGTTTTGCAAGAAATGAAGAATTCCAAGGAACATGCAATATGACATGTAGCTCCCGAATCAAAACCTATGTTGATGACCATAAAGCAGAAAAGTGGACATGTTTGGAAATACCGGAGTGACCAATAGAGACCATATTAATCTGCAAAATGACATTTAACTTATCTTGTGAATTGGCTTCCTTGTCCAGTAATTGGATTAGCTGGGTATACTAATCTGCAGTAAGGTTAAATCCTGAGGAATCAGTCTTTGAGGATGAGAAGTCCAGGTTAGTCTTCACTTGATTGACAGTTTTGAGTCTATTTTGAGTGTTGTGAGTGTTTTGAGTTGTTAACATAAGATTAGGAGGAAATTCATGTTTGCAATAGCATTTGACTTCTATTTGACCACTATTGCCACAGAAAGTGCATATAGGTTTCCCATTTTATGGATATCCTTTTTTAGAGTCAAATTTAGCAAAAAAGGCTTGAGGTTTAATCATGGTAGGAGAATGGGAATGTTGGGTAGTATTGTGTATTGTCTTTCATGTTGGGTGACCATGGCAAAGGTTTTGTTAATGTTAGGTAAAGGGTTGATAAGCATAATTTGTAATGTGACTATGGAATATGACTCATTTAGTCCTTTAAGGAATTGGATAACACAATCGCTATCTTGATAGGATTTGATAATAGGTAAGAGATCACATAAACATTGAGGTTCACATTGACATTTAAGCATGGGTCTTAGATTATTGAATTCATCCCACAACATCTTTAAATGGGTGTAGTAATATGAAACTAATAGGTTATCTTATTGGAAACTGTAAATCTCCTCCTGTAGGTTAGAAATTCGAAATGAGTCGGCTTGAGAAAACCTTGCTTTTATATCCTACCAAATATCCATGGTTGAATTAAACCATATTACACTTTGTGCAGTAGAGTCCGTCATAGATTTGAGTAGCCATGATAGGACCATTGTGTTACATCTTTCCTAATAAAAAAACAATGGCTCATTTTTGTGAGGTATGGTAATGGTCCCATCCACAAATCTTAGTTTTCTTTTTTTTTTAACAGCAGACCCATGCACATAGACTTGGACAAAAAGTGATAATTGGTTCTAGGCAAAGGTGAAAAGACAATAATAAGGGAGGGTTTTTCATTTAGGTGTAAATAAAATGGGTTGGTCATATGGTCTTCTACCCTAAGATCATTTTGATTGTGTTGCTGATGTGTTTGGTTTTGATTTACAACAATACTGGCACAAAAAGTAATTATATGGAAAACAAAAGGTAAATTAAGCTATAGAAATTGTACAAGAAGAGTAAAAGGATGCTTAAGGGAAGCCAGAGAAAAAGGTATGGAGCCCACCTTTCTCTGATACCATGATAAAATGGAGAATGAAGAAACAATTTTGGCTTAATTTCGTTTCACGGGAGAGAGCTTAATTATACGCTCTTTTACATAATAGCTGTAAGATGAAATAGACAAAAGGAATTTTTTTAATAAACTTAACCAAAACAAAACAAACAGAAAGAAGGGGAAATAAAATAATGGGCTTGAAATCTTGCATAGATTTCATTATTTTCGGTTTGAGGAGCTCAAGAGTGTGGCCTAATAAGTCAACAAAGATTAAATAAAGCTCATGCAGTTGACCCGTGTAACACCCTAAAATATACTATAGAGGTATGATAACATGTCTAAGGTGCATCAGGAAATGAACGTAACAAATAAATTAACATAAAGTTATCTAATGTAAAAGATTTGGGTAAATGAGTAATCTGTTCGTTTTAGCATGAACATACCTTGGTAATTTAGCCATATCTTGGTATGTATAGCTCCAATATAGATAATTCTAATTGAGCCTTAATTTAGAGACATAGAGATAAAACTTTCATGAAGGAACCCAAATTTTATTGTACCTCTAAGGTCTTCGAAGTCTTACTTGAAGTTACATTATGGCAACTGCTCTTGTTTTCGAATAATCTGTGATATTTTGGGTATAATTCCCGAAATAATTAATCAAATTGCACGAAATTTATGACATTAGAAAATTAAGGCATATGGGAATGAAATTCATTAATAATATTGTAGACTAATATGGGAAGTACAGGAAGAAGAAGGACCAATATGCAATTTTTCAAAAAGGGACATATGGACCAATTAGATTAAGGCATATGTGAACCAATTAGATTAAGGCATGTGTGACCAATATTAACAAAGCATGTGTGTGGGTATTGAAAGTTTTGGAATGGGGATATGAAGAGGGGGTTCACAACATTCTATGTTCAGATTTTCTACTCTTCATTTCATCTTCTTCATCTCATCATTTTTCATGTAAGAATAGGTGGAAATCAAGGTGGAAATCAAGGTGGTGAATCAAGTAAAGCCAAAGAGGAAGGGAAGGAAAGGCAATAGACGACCCAATTTGTCAATTTTCAGATTTGAGACTTCACATAGTTTATATGAACTTGTTATAGGATGATTCTTTGGTATTATTTTGGATAGAATTGGTTGAATATGATAAGAGAATATTGTGTAGTGGAATTTTGTCTAGGATTTTCTTGAGTCAGTCATGTTGTTTGAGTCATAATGAATCCTATAGAACCCCAAATTGTGTGATTCTAGTTGATATGAAACCTAAGACATAGAGATAAATATTTCTAGAAGATACTTTGATTTAATTCATGCCTATAAGGTTACAGTGAAACTGCTATAGTATGACATCACTGGTGCCCATAGTTTGATACCATCGAGTATTCACAGTTTGATACCTTCAGGTATCTACAATTTGATACCTTCGGGTATCCATAGTCTAGTACCTCCGATATCCATAGTTTGATATCTTCGAATATCCACAGCACCCGTTATCCACACCCATAGGAAATATGCAGGCTTAACATAAAAAATAAATGAAAGAAATCTAAATAAGAAATAGAGTATGATAACAGAAATAACCGTATGAATTGACATTTGCATTTATATTGATACTAAAACAAGAATGTATTAAAGCATATGTATATTATTTATTTAATTAATTATGCCATTCTTATTTATATTTGTACGATGTTCATGAATGTATGTATTTGACGGATGACTGATGTGAATGGTCATCCAAACTAAGTGTTTCCCCACTAAGCTTTCAAGCTTAGCATAAGTGTTAATCTATGTAGGTTCAAATCATAAAAGTGAGGTACAGGAAACATCTGCAGGAACCAAGACCAACCAGTAGAAGAAAAAGTACTTTGAAAATGTGTTTTTAGTTACATATGATTGTATATGTAATAGTTAAAAGAACTTGTATGTTTTCTTTTGGATTATCATGTAAATAAACATAAAAATATGTTTTTACTGTCATTAAAAGACAATGTAAGCATCAAGGAGTTTTGTAATGTAATTATGTATTTGTTGACTTATGTGTACATGGTCTTATGTGTAGATGGTTATATGTTCCATATAGAGGGTGTTACAGCCGGACTCCATTTGACAAATAAAAAACCTAGAATCAATTTGATCACAAACAATTTGGAACCTAATTCGCGTCTTCTTAACATGTGATGTCGTCTATATCCATTGATAACTCCAACTTTAGGGCATGTTTGGTATCACTTCTCGTTTCTATTTTTTATTTTTGTTTTGTATGTTTGTATTGATTTTTTATGTTTTTTATGTTTTTGTGCTATTTTTTATAATTTTTATGTTATATTTGTGTGTTTTTTTCAACTTTTATACTATTTTTATTAGTTTATATATTTAAAAAAATAGAAACTAAAAACAAAAATCAAACGTAAAACAAAACAAAACATGGCCTTATATTCTTACACATTTATTTTCTTATTTTTTAGAATGCTTTAACAAATATGTTTTCAATAGAATTAAAGTTAAATTTATATCAAAATACGTGAAAATATCTTCATTAAAGTCAACATCACCAGGTCACACGGACCATTGAAGTCAAAAGTAATTAAAACCGACCTTTTCGAAATCTCAAGCCGATGAATTGGACCATTTCGACCACAAAAACTAGTTGCGTCACCAGCTTGACAATCTAAGACGGAAGTGACGAGGTGTCCACTTCATTTGAGTCGGCAGCCAATTTACCTTCACAAATATTTTTATATCTAGATATAATTATTTTTTCATTTAAATGTCTTTTTACATTTATAAATATTATTTAAAATAACTAAAAATATAAATATATATGTTCCTATAAAATAATAATTATATCTTGTAATATATTAATTATTAGATAATTACTTATAATTTTATCTTTTATTAAATTGAAAATTATTTAAAATTAAAAAAAATAATTTATTTTCTCATAATTTATTAGGAAGTGTATTAAAAGAAAATAAAAATAAAAATAAAATAGTTATAGCTTATTAAATATTTAATAGTATTAAATGTGTAATGATATGAAACTTTAATTTACATTTTATTAGTTTTACTTGAAATTAAAAGTTATATTTAAATGTAAGTATGTAATTAATTAAATTGTTAAATATTTAATTAAAATTTTATTAAAATACATATTATTTTACACTTAATTATACTCAATTATTTCTCTTAAAAATATAAACGACATGAAAATATTTAAATTTCATTTAACATTACAAAACTAAAATAATTACATATTATATAATTATTTATAATAAAAAAAATAGAAAGCCTTCCTTGTCTCTACCCAGTCATACGGTAGGCTACGTGCTCCAACTAAAAACATCAGGTGGCGTTTCTTCTTCATCAGAATATGAGTACAGATTTTCTCGCACTACTCTCTTGACCATTCTCTTGTGTTTGAACAAAACCATATTGGCTTCCGATCAGTCATTCCTGGAAGGAGACAAAAAGCTTCGGAGATGGGGTATTCCTTAGAACTGAAATTCGCTATCCTGTGTTTGTTCTTGCAAATTCTTGTAGGCTATGGAGTAGGTGTCAATAGCTGCCAAGAATCAAAGTGTGGACGCCATGGACCGGTGATCAGATTCCCATTCAGACTTAAAGATAGGCAGCCGGAGGACTGTGGTTTTCCAGGTTTTGACTTAACTTGCACGCAGAGGGGTGAGACCTTGTTAGAGCTGCCAACTTCTGCAGAACTCTATATAAACACTATAGATTATGCGTCTCAGACGCTTGTTGCTTCTGATAATTGCCTCCCAAGACAAGTTTTAAACCTTAGTTTATCCAACACCCCTTATAAATACGGGGATAGTTTGAGTTATAATGTCTCGTTTTTCAATTGTACATCAGTAAAGAGGAATATTAATGCCTATCTATCAATGCCATGCCTTAGTGTTCCAGGTTATGATGTGTATGCCTTTTATCCTATTTTTAACATTAGCGACCTCTCCTTGGCATCCTGTAGAAAGATGTATACCCTTCCCTCAGTTCCACCTGAAATTATTGGCTGGGATAATATTCTTCATCTGAATTGGTCGAGCCCAGGATGTTCATATTGTGAAGCACAAGGCAAGTACTGTGGATGGAAGAACACCAACATCAAAACTGATATTGCATGTTTTGATAGGCCTAAAGGAAATGGAGGTATTACTGTCTTTTTTCACAGTTCTTCTTTTGATTTCTCATTTCAGGTGTCTGAACACAACTTGTTTTTTGTTCAAATTTTTCTTTTTGTTTGACTGATACAAGTTCATAGATTGAATTGTGTTGATAGAATTTTCATTCGCTGACGGCAATGTCTGGTTGAACTCCTTCATCCTGCCGTGAAAGTGTGGAAATAGAAAAGTTTGGTAAAGCAGTGAGCTTTCATGTTAGGAGTAGCAGAGAAATGATAAAAATTGTGATATAATACAGATCATCTATCTTTTTGTTCTTAATAAGGTCTCTGGAAAAGTTCTAGCATTGGTTCACTTAGATTTGTGACACAAATCTGCATCAAAAACCAAGTTTTTTCACATTTTCAGTTCTACCATTCTACGGAAAGTAAGCAACTAATGATGTGATAATTCTTTTCCAGGCACCAAGAAGAAGATAATAGCTAGTGGTAAGGCCCTTTTCATACCCAGATTTGAAGTCTTCTTTATTACCTTGCATATATTGTTTATCTTTAAAGTATGAATTACCAACCAAAACCAGTGTTACTGCAGTTGTAGTTGTCGGCTCATTTCTCATCATACTACTGGGGCTCCTTCTCTATCGTGTGCACAGTAAGGACAAATCAGACAGAGAAAACCAAGCAAGAGTAAAGAGATTCTTGGAGGATTACAAAGCCTTCAATCCTACAAGGTTTTCATATAATGATATTAAAAGAATTACCAACGACTTCAAAGACAAGTTGGGTCAGGGGGCTTATGGAACTGTATTCAAAGGGAAACTTTCCGATGAGATATTTGTGGCTGTGAAGATTCTGAACAACTCTACAGGAAATGGGGAAGAGTTTGTTAATGAAGTAGCAACAATGGGGAGAATCCA
>JAOXYD010094823.1:0-11900 GCA_028565735.1 Pinacopodium congolense | reverse complement strand
TTAATTCGTGTTGCTTATTGATTTTTCAAACAATTTAAGATGATTTCTCATGCTTAAACTATTTTAAACACTAATCTTAAGTGGCCAGCTTAAAATTGGTTCTTTCATATCTTCAATAAACAAAATATAGACATTTAAACATGCATTTAAACTCTTTTAAATCATCAAAACATCAATCCATAGTATTAGAAACGATTAGCCACACATTTGAATCAAAATATATAAGATATGTATTTTAAACCACATACTTAGATAGATCTACAAATATTAGCCAAATAAAGCAGTTTAGAAGTTACAAAAATTGTTTAGAAAGCTTATGGACAAGTCTTGAACTTCTTAACTTGATCTATACATCAACTCAGCTTCTGAATCCACAAGATATAGTAAGAAAATCAAAGAACATTTAAAAATATGCACATAAGAACATGAACTTTGATTAATCCGAAAAACAGGAGAATATAAATAACGAGCTAAGTTAGAAAACCCCCTATGATGATTTAGAAACTCGGATATCTGTCTTAGCTTTAGTCTCCAATAAAAATCAACTCAAAATACACTTTGAAACTCGAAATACAAGTGATTGAAGCTTGAACTATCTAAGAGAAAATAAGAGAGAAGCAAGATCTTCTCTATCTAAGTTTGATTTGAAGTTCCCCTCATCTCTGCGTGTTTTCTATGTTTTCTTGGTTATATGCAAACACTTTGGACCTCCCACATGTGCTAGCAGACAATACAATTAATTAGGAATACGTTAGGGTTGAAATCACTAAGATTTGGAGCTGAAATTGTTGACTCTAGCAACTAACGACACCTTGCCTCCTAATAACGACACCTTGAGAGGGTGTCATTACTGCTCGAATTCTGCAGCAAGTAACGACCCCCTATTCTTCAACTAATGGCACCCTACCAGGGGGCCATTGATGGTCAGAATCAAGGGAGTTCCTTCATGTTTTTTTGTCCAATCTTCATCATTAAGTTCCATTCTATAATTAAACATAATAAGACATTAATTGGACACTTAAGCACTAAATTAGGGGTCATAATTCAAGAAATGAACCATTAAAACTATATCAATTTGACCCCTATTAGGAAATCATATTACAATTATCTAAGGAACTCAAGAACTTTAAATTAAAAAGGGTTGGTTGACTCAATTAAACTAAAAACAACTAAAAACTTTCCTAGCAATGTTATGGATTCCAAATTACTTAAAGATTACTTAAATGATTACTTAGCTTAGGATTAGGCTTCAAATGATTAATTGAGTTATAAATTGGATTGAAATGACTAATCTAGGGCCTTCACTAAATTAAGACATTGCTATCGTTAAGTCAATGACTTATCTCTAATCATCCTAAATTAATCTTTGATTATTTCATCAATTAGTATGCATTAGGCTTAAAGCTTAAGAAGTTCTAATCCTAAATTTCTAATCAAGATTTGTTCCCTCATGATAATCAAGGTATATTTCTTGGATCCTTGAATTAAACCATGTTCTTTACTGAATTTTTCAATGATTAAAGTAGAGATTATCAGATCTTTAACCATATTAATTCATATTTTAAGTAGCTAACTCAAAATAAGCATTATGATCTCAAATAAATAAAGATTGACATTTAATCATGTTATGAAGGCTCAATCAATACATTTAAGAACCCGTCCTAAGCTAGAGAACATATTAAAACATTACAAACCATAAGAAATAATAGATTCAAGCATTAAACATATGTTCTTGCATAAATATGGAAGAAAGAGTAAGAAAACAAGTAATTAAAAGGCTTAGATTTAACCAAATGATGCTATAATAGATATACAACTTTAAAAACATTTACAAACCCCTGGAGATCCTTAATATAACCTGAAAACACCAATAACAAAGCTGAAAAAGAAAGAACAAAGGAAAAACCTACCTAGAGAGGAAAAGAAGAAAAATCTAAAGTAAATCTCTAAATTGGGAGCTCTAATCTATGTTAACTTGTATGAAATTATGTTTGTTTCCTTCATATATATGTCCTTTGCAAGTGGGAAGCAAGTGGACAAGTTGCAACAAGTAGCTCTTCAAGTTGCAGCTGAAAATATCTTGACAGATAGTTAAATAGTGCTTGAAAAATAGTTCAAAAACATATTTAGCTACCACTATTTGATTCCTAAAACTGACTAAAACGCGAGGCTAGAGGAGTAAAATGCAGGTTGGCTATGCCCTACCATTTTGCTTATGTTTTAGCTCCTTTTTTATTCTTTTCTTGGATTTCCACTTCAATTTGATGTTAATATGCAAATAAAACAATTCAAGATACAAATTAAACTAAATAACATTAAAATAGGAGATTAATTACATTAAAAGATCATGAAAATCTATATGAATTAAACATTTATCAACACCCCCACACTTATTTTTTGCTTGTCCTCAAGCAAATCACTAAATCATTAATCTCAAAATAGCCTATAAGCATAGGAAAACTTACTCATCATATTAAACCAAATCATTGACTCCTTTTCTTAATCATTCAATCATCAAACAAGTCATTAAGATGTTATATAATTAATCAAACATGTAAAATTATAAATAACTTCACATGACTTCATATTTTTTAAAACTTCAACTTAACTTGCATCAAATGACTTCCATGCATAAAATGGATATACACAATGTGAAATGACTTATCTTTTAAACAGTTTCACATCTTTTAACCGTTAATCACAAATTTAAGCAAATAAGTGAGCTTTTAAGGCTTGATTGAGAGGTCATTAAATTTTTTTACGTGAAGATAAACATTTTGTCGCAAACATCCCCGGTTACTCAACTAAGTCACCTTACATCAATTGGCTACTAGCGCCACTCTTTAACTTCAACCAATTGGTTTGAACCTAGTGTAGTGAATAAACATTGCTCACTTTTCACAATTTTAGCACTTTTTTCCATTTTTATTTCATTTGTTTTTCAAACTTTCTTCTTTTCAATGGTTTTGATTTTAAGTTCAAACAAGATAATGAAAATTCTAAAAAAGATCTAAAAAAACTTTAGGAATATGCATTTTATATATGGAAACTCATAATGCTTATCATATATCCATAATCCAAAACATGAAACCATAAAAGTTCATTGTTAATAAACATGCTTAATTGATAATATAACATCTCAAAACATCAAAATGATCGAAATCAAAAGGAAAATTTTCAATAAAAGGCATTAATATTGAAAAAATGTCCACAAATTATAGATTATCTTGAAAAAGACGATAAATTAACATACTTTAGGCCAAATCAAACAAAAGTATGATCATCAATTCTTTCCCCCACGCTTAAATTAAACATTTTCCTCAGTGTTTATAAAAACAAATAATAAAGTACAAAAATAAGGGATAAGGAAGGAAAGCACCCGGAATAAACTGATAATAACTTGAAACACTCTGTTGAAGTTGAGAAAGAAAGCACCAGAAGACCAAATGGATAAAAGAAACTCCACATATAACTAAATAATTGTCCACATATAACAATGGAGTGCATACATAAGGAGAACTCCAAATGGCTGAGAAGTAGCCAACAATACAACTGAAAGGAAACAAAAAAAAGATAGGAAAAAAAAAACCCATATAAATCCATGAATAAACTGTGTCAACTAAGGAAAGCTAATGAGTAGAACTAAGATCATCATCATCAGCTCGCTGATACTCCTCTATCTTATCTAAGCACTAATCAATGCTAGTGGAGTGCTGAGCCATCACATCAATGCAAGAATCCATCCCATCCAACTGAGAGTGTATAGATGTAAAGCTACAGAAGATACTACTCTACATACTTGTAATAGTAGTCATCACATCACCAAAGCACGGTTTGGAAGGAGGCATAGGAGGAACATAGGTTAGAATAAAAGTGTCAACATTAGGCCTATGAACAATTGATGTGGCTTCGGATGAAGCCTCGCTTAAACCCTCCTCAGGAGCAAGAACAAGAGTAAGGGCTGGAGTATCTACATCATCTATACGTCACCTGCCTGTAAAGGCCTAAAAAAAGTTTTTCTCCACTAGCCACCACTTTATAATATGACCAAAGCTTGATAAGGGAATATGAAATAAAGTTGGTGGGATGCACTACTAACTAGGCATCAAAAGAGATACTTTTGTCTAAAAAATTCTCGTAAGTAAACAAGGAAAGCAAATTTTTTTTGTTAGGCAAGCATGTCAAACTACATTTCTCAAGCTCTGTAAAATGAATCCGACTAAAGGCAATCCCTCGATGCCTCCTAATCCATTAAGTAACTTATATAGAAGATAAGTATCATAAAAAAGAAGTTCATTTAGACCACTAGCTTGAGGAAGGACATTGGTACTAAAGATAGCAACAACTATGTGTTCTTTAATAGTAAACTGAGTAGTAGGATATCCTCTGTGATTAAGTGGACTAACCAACATTAAATGAGCTCGAGCTACATCCATTAATAACAAGGGATCAAAATGAACTGAATCACCACAAACTCTGTCCACCCTATGAACATAAATTTCCCCTATATCTGGCACTACTAAAAATTCAGCAAGAAATGAATAGTTAATCACAATATGAATACCTCGCATTGAAGATCAATGGCTAATAGGTCTTTTACGGACTTTTCCTCAATATTAACAAATAGTTCCTTCACCAATAATGGATAGTATAAAATTGCAAGTGTCAGTAAAGATAACCACTTAAAGGCTTGTAATAAAGGTGAGACCTGGAACTCAACCTCTACATCAGCCTCAATTGATTGCTCGATAATGAATTTATTGTTATGGCGAGCCTCAAACCAGTTGAAGTTCTCTTGGCTCCTAAACCAAGAACTATCAAATTCCAGCCTTGGAACATAGCTAGAAGCTTGGGAAGATTATCTAGGTGCCATCTAAATTAAAATAGTTCAATAAACATACAAAAAATATTTAGGAAATATGTAAAAACATAGAAAATTGAACTGAGACTAAAAACATGAACATTTAAATTTCCAAGAATCCCTAAAATTTCAATGATGAAATTTGTCCATAATATAGGTACCATTTGAAATCTTATAAAATTTCCAACACAATAGTACTAATTTCAAATCAATTGGCTTACTATATTTGAAGAAAATCAAGAAAATACCTTCGAAAATGAACAGGATAACCAAAGGCTAGATTTTTTCACAATATGAGCGAGTTTCTAGAAAGATTCTTGGTATAAGCATGTAGGAAATGGAAAAGGCATCAATTTGACACCAAGAACACAAGATTTGGCTAAGAAATGAGTGATTTAGAGTGAATTGAAGCCAAAAAGGGTGAAAAGGGGTCGAGGCGCCTAGAGAAGAAGAAAGAAGAAGACGCAGGAAGCTGCGTCATTTTTATGCGTAATAGGGACTTAAACAAAGGGACTTGGGGAGTTAAATATCTCATTTAACTGTTCACGTGTAGCTCTCTAGTACAAAGAATAAAATGTGAGGCAGAGGGGCCGTTTTAGTATTTAGACTAGTTTTTCAGTAGCAAAATCAGGAAAAATTCCAGCAATTCAATCATAATTCAAGTCCTAATCAATCAAAAGGGATGAAACACAATAATTGAACATGGATTAAGGCTAAAAACACTTTAAACACACCAAAATTAAAGAAAAGGGACTAAAACACATTAAAACCAAAAGACTAAGCTTAAAAACAGAAAAACACAAACTTTTAAACTTAAAAGAACAATAAAAACACTAAAAACATACTGAAAACACGCTCAAACTAAAATTTAAAACTAGGATACAACACAATTAAGGCAAAGCACAAAAGGGAAAACAACTAAAAAGCACTTGACTTAAAAGAAAAAAACTTAACATAAACTAAAATAAAATAAAAGACTCAAGTAAAAACACTTAAAAGACACACTAAACAACTTAAACACAAAATAAAGAGGTTGAATTAAGGTTACCAAAAGAGGCTTGTAACTCAAAAATAGAAGAAGATATCAGAAGGCTTACAAGCATCTAAGAAACATACCTAAAAGCATACTAGATTAAAATTAAACATAAGGCACACTTAATTAACATAAAAGACTTAAAATATGGTTGAGTTGCCTCCCAACAAGTTCTTTTTTTAGATCTTTTAGCTGGACCTTAAAGTTAGGGAATTTTTAAGTAGAACGTTAGCTTATCATGCATAATATTAACTCCATACTTTCCATAGGAGGAAGCCAAGTTATCAAAGACACTTATACCTCCTAAAAGGCTCTCCCATGAACTATAAATCCTACCTTTGATGAAAACCCAAGTAGACCAATTTTTCAACAAAATAATAAGGTAAATAATCAAATATTGCAACTTTAGGCCTAGAAACAAAAGAAGCAACACCTAGAAAATCCAAACTTTCTAATGGCATTTTAGTTTCCTTAATCTCAACAATCTCATCACAAGCTCCTAATTCAAGGTTCTTTGATTCACTAAGAAGCTTGTCCTCTCCATTAATGTTATTTTCATCATGAACTTCATTCATTTCTTCATCATGTGACAAAGCTAAGGTTCCTATTTAACAGGATTTTATATTATTCATAGGTTTTTCTACAATTCGAACAAATTGAACCATAAATTCATAGAGTGAGTAATTATCACCCTTCAAGGTTTCTTTAAAAGGTTCATATACTTCATTGTTAACACTTTTTGGGGAAGGCCAAGGCTCGTCAACATCCATATCATTGTTTTCTTGACATATGGAATTCAAATTGGTCAACATGTCTAAATAAGTGTCAAGATTTTCCAAGTCAAGAGCTTGATTGACATTAATACACTCATGAATCTAATTATCATTCCAAACACAAGACATTGAAAATTCTTGCATACCACTCTCTAAGTTACAAGGTTCTAAAGCATTTGATTCATATGGAGTGGGTTAGGGAGGGTCATCAGGAAGCTCTTCCTAAGATTGGCTAATAATTCCTCTCTCCAGTTTAGACAAAACGCTTTCAACTCATTCATATTAGGTTGAGGATTAAGTGGATGTATAGCCAAAATTTGATTAACTAAGTCACAAATTTGAGCATGAATAGCACATTGGGGCTCCTCGGAATAGGAAAAAGATGGGTATTGCTCATGATAAAATGATTCACAAGGGTAATCATAATAATTCATCGAGTTAGGGGTATAAGGGTAGATAAATTGATCATAATCACCATTGCCCCTATAATTCCTATCAACTTCAAGCTAATACAATTGGAGATTATGTCAATAGTCATCTTTCCTCCATATTTTAAAAGTGTCTAAAGCTAAACACTATAAGATGCTCCACCACTAAAAAAAAAAAAAGGAAAAAAACATAGAAAACAAATAACATAAGAAAAAAACAAACAAAGCACAAGAACATAATATAAACAATATTTACACCCTAGAGTAATTGACACCAATATTTTCCTAATATCACACATTATTTAGTTTCTAGGTAACGACGCTAAAAACTTGCTGCATTGATTTAGTATCACTAATTATCCTTAAATTAATCAATAAATTCACATATAATTTCAATTTAAATGCAAATAAACTTAACAACAGTGTACTGGTCACAAGTAATAAAGTTGAGCACATTTAAGACTTCATAATATTAAACCCATAAAAATTGATTGTATGACTACTAAGGCAATTGAATTACAATTATCTAAGGAACTTAAGAACTTTAAATTAAAAAGGGTTAGTTGATTCAATTAAACTAAAAATACCTAAAAACTTTCCTAGCAATGTTATGGATTCCAACTTGCCTAAAGATTACTTAAATGATTACTTAGCTTAGGATTAGGTTTCAAATGATTAATTGACTTATAAATTAGAATGAAATGACTAATCTAGGGCCTTAATTAAATCAAGACATTGCTATGGTTAAGTCAATTACTTATCTCTAACCACCCTAAATTGATCTTTGATTATTTCATCAATTAATAGGCATTAGGCTTAAAGTTTAAGAAGTTCTAATCCTAAATTTCTAATCAAGATTTGTTCCCTTGTGATAATCAAGGTAGATTTCTCGGATCCTTGAATTAAACCATGTTCTTTATTGAATTTTTCAATGATTAAAGTAGATATTATTAGATCTTTAACCATATTAATTCATATTTTAACTAACCAACTCAAAATAAGCATTATGATCTCAAATAAACAAAGATTAACATTAAATCATGTTATAGAGGCTTAATTAATACATTTAAGAACCCGTCCTAAGCTAGAGAACATATTAAAACATTATAAACCACAAAAAATAATAGATTCAAGCATTAAACACATGTTTTTGCATAAATATAGGAGTAAGAAAACAAGTAATTAAAATGTTTAGATTGAACCAAATGATGCTCTAAATAGATAGATAGCATTTAAGAACGTTTACAAACTCCTGAAGATCCTTAATACAACTTGAAAGCACTAATAACAAAGCTAGAAAAGAAAGAATAAAAGAAAAACCTAACCTAGTGAGGAAAAGAAGAAAAATCTAAGGCAAATCTCTGAATTGAGAGCTCTAATATATGTTAACTTGCACAAATTTGGGTTTGCTGGCTTTATAGATGTGTCTAATGAGCTCGTCGTAAGCTACCAAATAATAAAATTACTTAACCTACCTAACTAAGTAGCTAGGGTAAGTCAAAGTTGATCCCACAGAGAGTTAGGATGAATTGTTATCTCTAATTTTGCCTAAAAAGAAAAAGAAAATAAAACCCCTGGAAGTAAAGACATTAAAACTAAACACTAAAGGCAATTAACGAAACTAAAGCTAATAAACAAGAAATACGAAAGTTGGGTAGAAGATAAATTAGGGATTCTAGACTTATAATTGATCCAAGAAATAGATAACTTGCAATTGGTCTAAGATGCTAGCCTATAGGTTTGAACAAGCTCTTAATCCCTCAGTTCCACCAATGTTTTAAATAAGTCCTATATGATAGAAAACCTATCCCTAATCATGAGGCAACTAGAATAAGCTCTCTAGATTTAATGATGCGATAGCATTAACAAATTAAGGAATGACTAGCCTAAACTATAATCTCACAAGCTTGAATTCTGTAACTTAAAGAATTGGAATTCTAGGCTAAGTTGATTAAGTTCACTAACAAATTCAATTAGCCTATTGCTACCTATAGAAATCACTAGGACGATTATGTATCACAAGTTCATTCCTAGCAATAGAATTAGAAACTAAACTTAGGATGGCCAATCCTATGAATAAATCCCTAATTCATGTCATTTATTCAGAATCCTAATTTAACCGTTACCTAAATCACAATGCCTAATTAATTCCTAATCAATTCTTACAATTATTAAGCCAAAATCCCATTAATATCTTCCAACCCAAGACTAAACTAGCTAAACATAATTAAATTAAGCAAATCAAAAATTAAATAAGCACAAAACAAAATTAATTAAACTAAACCAAAGTTGGAAAATTAAATACACCAAATTACAAACACAGATTAACATTTAATCTAACACAAACATAAATTAACTAACAATTTCTTAATTAACTAAAATATAATTCAACTAAACTGAAATTAATGACTTAAAACTTAAGAAAATTCATAAATCTAAACTACCAAACATATATTAACCAAATAAATTAAGCATAAATGAAAACTTAAGGTTAACTAATGGAATAAAGGCTAGAAATTTTAAACAGCAAAGCTGGAAAATAAAAACACCATATTATGAAATCAAACTAAACATTCCATTAAAAAAAATAAGGATATAACACAAGATTAAACCAAACCATACAACTAATAAAGCATTAAACTAAGATAGCATTAACTAAAGAAGTATTAAGCTAAACTAAGGAATTAAATGCTAAACAGACAAGAATAAAAACATTTGGCAAAGGAAGTGTAAACATTCAAAAAAAAAAGAAGAAATGAACATGAAAAATGCAAGAAACCAAGCTAGGAAATAATAACCCCAATAAGTGGTGAATGAACAATAATTTAATTCAAAATAATTCATAAATGATTGATGATGAAGATCATGGACGGGCTGTATGATTCCAAGCTCTGGAAGGGATTGTGCTATTGTCTTCTCTCCGAGCAAGCTACCCACTCTTTAAGCCAAACTCTAAGGAAAAATCAAGGTGGAATCAGTCACTTGTCAGAGAGCTTGGAGCTATCATTCCCAAGATTTGGAGTGGTCTTCAAGCTATCAAAACGTCAATGGGCGAGAGCTTCATGCATGGTTGTTCACATCTCCTTCTTCCCTTGCTAATGGATTTGACCAGCTCCAATGATGTTCAAGAACAAACGTTGGACAGCCCCCAATCTAATGAAGATGATCATGTTTTCTACAACTCCAAATCCAAAGATGATGAGCACTTAGACAACTCAAAATGTGATGAAGATGGAGACATTGTGGACAACCTCTAATGCTTAAGAAGATCATGTTTTCTGCAGCCCCTTCACATGATTTTGCAGCTGTCTTTTTATTGATGGAATACAGCTCCAATTTGATGAAGATGAGCACGTTTTTCCTGTCTTTTGTTTATGGAATGTGGCTCCAAGTTGTGTGAGTGGTGGCCAGCACCTTTAACATGATTTGCAACTAATCCTTTACCTTACCAGCCATGCTCTCTACCTTTTTTTCTCTCCCCCTGAGGTTTACAGCTCATAAAATGTCCAAATACATCTTCATTTTAATGTCCCCTTAACTCAAATTGAGCTGCTGTATTTTGGTTGGATAGGAGGCCCATTGTGGTGTAGTTTTATACCTTTTAAAATGTCTAATAGGTTGTTAATTTGGACAACCTTTAACCAAATATGAGCTGCATTTTTGGACAGTCTTCTAGCTCCAATGGGCTGTTGATTTTTTCTTGACTTGTAAGACCAATAGGCTACTCTTTTGGACATCCTTTGAACATGTTTTTACTGCTACATTTTAGTCCTCTAAATGGCTGTCCATAGGCTTGGATTGGATAGCTCCAAGTGATTTTTTTTTGGCTCCCAAATATTACTCCAATTGATGTCATTTTATGAATGGATAGAAACTTCTCATTGGCTAAATTTTGGATAGTCTTTAATACCTTGCTGCTGTTGTGTTTTGCCTCCTCTCCAATGCCAAGAAGTTGCATTTTTGGACAGCCTAAAAGACCTCTAAAGATGCCACTTGAAGCTACTATATTTGATGGATTTTTATTGTCCTTTTTAACGTCATTCAAGCTGCATTTTACAGCTACATTTTTTTCTAAATGGGGAGTTCTTTAGATGCCATTTTGTGCTTCTTAAAATGCTCCAATTGGCTATGAATTTGGACATCCTTCCCAACTCCAAATGTGCTGCATTTTTTTTCATACATGGAAGGCTTCATTTAATTTATTTTTATTGCCATATCAAGCCTCAATTCCAAGAAATTTTATCTTTAAATTTATACTCCAATTGCTTTCAATTCCTTATAATTTAATCCAAATTTTGTATTCCATCATTAAATCTACATAGAAAATTAATAGGAATACAAAATGAGTAATTTAACACAAAAGTATGATTGAAATGACATTAAAAGGTATATGAAAATTCCATATATTTCAATCATATCAAATACTACCATACTTAAACTATTTCTTATCTTCAAGCAATGATTTAAATACTTAACTCAAGCAATCTCAATATGAAGTTTCAAGTTAATTGAGTACAAAAAAAAAATCAATTAATGCCTTTAATCAAGTTCGCAAATCCTAATTCTTTCATGAAAAAAAAAACGTAGTTAATCACACACACACATACAAGGTTAGTAGGAAGCAATCCATATGCATTATGTTTTGAACCAATTGAATTGTTTTGATGATTCAAACAGCCTTAAATTTTGCCTTAAAACTTGCTTGAAGTGTTGATTAATATTAGGAATTTGTTTAGAAAGTTTTGGAGTTAGTTTTGAGTATTTTTCATATTTTCTAGATGTATAACGGCAGGCAATCTATTGCA
>JAOXYD010094812.1:0-11901 GCA_028565735.1 Pinacopodium congolense | reverse complement strand
AAATTTACAAATTAATTTATAATTTTAAATAATTATCCGAAACGGTACCGGTACAATATCGTTTTCGAGACTAATTCGGTACCGATACCGGTACAGTATTTAAAACACTGAGATTAATAAATAATTAATTTCAATAAAAATTTAGCTTTAAATTTAAATTATTTTCGTTTTAGCTGTTTTTTAAGACATATTTCAAAGATTTTAAACAAGTCATGTCTTATAGGTTCATTGAATCTTGTTCTTTGGTCGGGGGGTTTTCTTTAATGAAGCCTCTAGGATAATCTATTAACGTTTTAAAATTACTTAGTATGTTCATGTAAAGACGGTCCATTTGGCTTATTAGTTGAAAATGGCATATTTAAAAATTCTTGAATACATGTAGCTTTCTCACAATTTTTCAATTTACTTGACACACCCTTTGCTTATGCAAATAAAATTAGGGCGAGAATTAGGTGAAATTCTCAATAATTTATGTTAAAATTTTAATGATAGCTCAGTTTTAACACAATGACATTATATACTTATTAATAAACAAAAAAAAATAAAATATTTTTTAAAATTAAAAAAAATATTTATTGGATAGAATCTCCTGTTGTCTAAAGATAGGATTGATATGCTACACATAAAAGGTATAGTAACTCAGAAAAGATTATAAGTTCAGGGGAACAGCCAGGAACTACTGTCATGATAATCTGAGCCTGCAAAAGATACAAACATCCAGATTACTCCGGGAATAATCTGATCAGCAGATGATTAATTTCCTCTGTGGACATTTGTCTTGGAAGCTTAACAGTAAGTTCCCAAGAAATGCTACAGAATGTAGAAGGGTATAACAAAAATACTTCTTTGATTCATACTGCAGAGAATAATCGACCTATGCACATGATTCAAGTCTGAGAAACATGTCCTGTAAGAAGATTAATAACGTGTTCAATCTTCTCAGCAACTTCTTTCATGGAAGGCCTACACTCCCTTTTCGTATCCAAACAGGAAGCTGCCAAATACCCCAGCATCTCCATAGTTTCCAACTCTAAGTTACTGGCTTCATCTTTAAGCACAGGATCAACAGCTTCCAACAGTCTCTTCTCATTCACCATCCTTCTTACAAGAACAACCAAGTTCACATCATCTTCTTCTCTATTGAAATCAATGGCCTTTTTAGAAGTCAACAGCTCTAACAGAACAACTCCAAAGCTATAAACATCACTCTTATCAGTCAACCTGAAGTTAGTATAGTACTCTGGGTCAAGATACCCCAAGGTTCCTTGAACACATGTTGTTATGTGACTTGACTCTGTCACAGCTAGCCTGGAGAGCCCAAAATCGGAAACCTTGGCGTCAAGCTTATGATCGAGTAAAATGTTGCTTGATTTGATATCACGGTGATAAATAGGTGGTGTAGCAGATAAATGAAGGTATGCAAGTCCCTCAGCTGTTTGGTGGGCTATAACCAGACGACGGTGCCAATTTAACTGCATCCTTTTACCACGATCAACCGAATGAATATGATCGAAAAGGGTTCCAGTCGGGATATACTCATAAATCAAGAGAGGCTGTTTAAGTTCCAGGCAACATCCCAGGAGTCTTACCAGGTTTTTATGGTTTACCTGACACAGAATTTGGACCTCATTAAGAATCTGATCAGTTCCTTTGGTGTTTCCAGGCTTGGCTCGCTTGATTGCTGTGACTGTTCCATCATCAAGAATTCCCTTGAAGACCTCACCAAAACCTCCGGAGCCAAGCAGATTGTCCTCAGAGAAGTTGTTTGTTGCTCTCAGTATTTCTTTGCCTGAAAATATCTTTGCTGTTCTGCCACCATTGCTGACACTTATAATTCTTTCTCTAAACGTTCCCAAAGTTACTCTCTCCAACTGTCTTTGGTTATCACTTCTTTTTTTGTAGACTAAAACCATTGTTATGATTCCAAGAAGTATTGCTCCTAGAGGAATGGCCACACCTGATTAAATTGCAAATGAAAAAGCGGTAAAATCATGTTAGCTAGCTTGGAAGTGAACATCCACTTGAGGTTCATGTGGCATTTCAATTGTTTCTGTAAATTTAGTATCTTTCCATAATTAGAGCTGTAAAATTCAGATACCAATGAATGGAATTCTCTTCTTTAGCAGATTGCAAGATCTTCCACGATGACACTTCTTGCCTGAGGAAAAAGTGAAAATGGTTTTATGTCTTCATGCAATAAAATAATCTTTATAATCCAATAAAGAAGACAGCCATAGTTTTCTAGTCCTGGTTAATAGTTCTATGTATTTCTGTCTGTAGATATTGTCCACAGAATATTTGCAAGTGGGGAGTTCAATCGTATACATCACTGGGAAATGAGTTTTGAGTTTGCATTTAATCTTAGACAATGCTAAAGAAAGAAGCTCAATTCATTAGGATCTGAATCTAATTTAATTTCAGCCAATGTAATCATTAGAGTTGCCGGCTCTCTCATGGTTTTGAGAACTATAATAAACAGGAAATAAGTTTGATATTTACTAACCTTGGCAAACTCCATTCATTGGATCCCATTGGTAGCCAGATTGACAAAACACCTCTTCTGTCCCCTGTTAGATGGATCTGGTAAGAATTCAGAGTTTGCCAAATCCTGACAATTTACTTGTCTTCTGCATGAAGATTCCTGAGGCAATGTCCATTCCAACTCCACTCCAGGATCTGGCCACTTATTCACAGGCAATCGAGGATCCAAGTTCACAAAACTCTGGTAAGCCGAACATCTTGCAGCACGAACTCGAATTCTGTAAGCATTCGCAGATCCACCAGTTTTCAAAGAACAGCAAATTGATGTGTGCCCACAAGCTGCTTTTGCCAGCGGATTTCCATTAATGTAGTCATGACATATGCTTGTATCTGAACAATTCAATGACAGTAATGTTTCCGGTATCGATTCAGTGCAGTTCATCGCCACTACTGTGTTGCTACTGGTGATATTGAAGGGAAAGTTGTTGTCTAGTTGAATGCCATTGCTTCTAAAATCCGCTGCAATGCAGGAATTCGCGGCAAATCCAGGGGGGCGAATAACAAGCCTTTGGCTTGAAGGATTTATGGATGTGATCATGTAGGATGATCCATTTAGAGCATCAAAAAATAATGAGCCTGCATTGCAACGAACTTTGTAAGATGGATCACCACAACCTTCGTTAGAGCTGAGTGGAAATGGCACTGGAATGTTCCCGCAATCTGGACAACGCAGCGCAGCTTGTACTTCACGGCTGAACAACAGCACTGTCACTAGAATCAAAATGGGGAACATCTTCGTCTCCATTAATGGCAAAAGAATTGGACTTGCAGAGAAAGTTGAATGTATGAAGAAACTGAAGAAAGGTTCCTGCTTTTTCCTTCACTTCTTCTCCAGAACAAATGCCATGTGGAATGGTACCTCATACGCAGAAACTAATGCAATTCGTGCTTTCCAAGGCCTCAGGAAGCTCTATAAAGTTTGGAACTGATGCGGGAGGACATTGCTCTTGCAATAAGTACATCCTCGTACTCTTTATTTGTATTTAACAACACTCAGGTTCTGGTTTCCAAGTACATTTAATTGCTCCACTCCCATGGAAGTGATTAAAATATTCTTAAAACCCTTCAGACGTCTCCTGGTTTATCGCCAGAAGCTTTCTCTGATTAGTGCAGGGTGTGATGTTTTCTTTAGTTGCATCTATTTTTTTTTTTTGGGAATCTGATACAGAAGCAGCATTGAAAAAACAAAACAAGCTTTTTAACGTTGTACGGAACATTGAATTGGCTTTTTAAAAAAAAGTGGTTTTATAGTCCTATATTACAGATTCATAAATACTTGGTAAGGTTTGCTCAAATAAAAGTAAGTGCCTGTCATAGATTAAATTGATCTGGCTTTTAGGCTAGTTCAGCGGTAGAACTCGTAATAAAGAAACCGTGGAAGGTGAAACTGGAATTTAAGAGTTATAATAAAGAAAAAATCTTGGTTTCTCATCGAAGTTTTGATCGTCGTTTAGTATTGTTGTGAGTTATAATTTTGATATATTTGTATTGATTTTTGTGTTTTATCCTTATTTTTTATACTATATTAGTGTGTTATCTTTTTCGATTTTTGTGTTAAAAACTAAAATTTAAAAGTACAATTATATCAAGTTTCTGAACCATTGATTGTTGATTAAAAATTGATGAATTGAGCTATCTTATGTATGACAATCCTTTTTTTGTTTTTATCTTGTACAACATGAATCTAATAGTCTTCAAATCAAAATACATGTTGATTGACAGGTTTTTATAAGGTGCCGAAATTTAAAAATTCTTTTTATCTTGACGAAACGAATTACTCTGGTCAATTTATTGTCGGTAATTCAATTTGACGATTAGAGAAATGGTTTGCCTTTAATTTATTCTGATGACAGCATTGGACTCATAATTTAATTAATTTATGAGAATTATGTAAATATTATATTTGAAAAGTAAAGAAAAAAAAACAAATTGTATATTTTTGTTCCAGATTAGGTCCACTTGTTAATTAATGATCTGAAAATGAAATGAAGTAAACCAATTTGAATATTCTACCATGCTCTTATCTGCTCAAACTTCACATACCACCAAACCCATTATGCTTTACAATATTTGACCTTTGGCCAAAAGAACATAATAAACTTGAAATATTACACAACTCAGAGATTTTACACAGATTAATTAAACCTTATGTTCATCAAACAACACAAAAAGCATGTGTACCCCTTCGGTCTTCCACATGCCCTCACAACACCAAGCGAGTGCAGTCCCCTTTGATTCTCCACACGCTTATTTTACCACACAAACTGATACAACATTTCTGGAAAATAATAAGATCAGAATATACCATAAAATTCACAAGGCTTGAAGATTCTTCAGGTTTGTTCCATGTCAGGGATCAGGTGACCACTCTGCGAGAAGGCAACCGGCGGACAGGTGATTGAGAACTGATGTTGGAAGAGGTTGAGGTTGTTGGAAAGGCGTAGTCTGAACCGAAAAGTCTGATCTCAGACGCTTGGAACCGGCCGGAGTCACCGGGAAGTCGCATGTAGGCGGTTGAAGGAGAGTCACCTGGCCAGGAAGACAGGGTGGTTTGGTTCCCGTTTTTGTATTGCATTATGGCTCTGTAAACGAATGGAATGAGACCCTCCATTGTTGTTGGGACTGTGAGAGCTTCGGTGACTTTTTGAAAGCAGTAGTTGGATTCCTACCTTAAGCGGGGTCGGGGGTTGGTTATTTAAGGGAGAATGAACTTGAGAAGGCGACGTAGCGTGATGAACTGGAGTCCACCTCTTCACGCCACGCCAATAGCAAATCTTGTTTTATTTTATTTCTTTTTTTTTTCCCACTTAGGTGGTACTTTGAACAAGTTAATTCTTTGATGCACTCCTCCAATTTCTTTTTTTGTTGTTGTTGTTATATTCAAAATTTTATTTTTAGATTTATTTCTATGGAAATTGATTTTTTAAAGAAATATTTATACATATTAATTATATATTAAATACACAAAATTCTTACTTAATTAAAAAAATTACTAATTGAATCAACAAAATTTTAACGTGAAATTAAATTGGGGCTGACTACCCAGCTATAGACATTCATGATTTATTGATGTTATAATAATAATATAATAATATAATACTGATAGATTATAAATGTCTATAATTTACCGATTGAATTATATTAAGAGTATTTTCTTCAAAAGTTAGTATAAATGTAAATAAGAAAAAAGGCTAAAGTTTTAATTCCAAAATAGACTTTAGTGGTAGAGACCAACACGAAGTCCCTGAAAAATGCAATGAAAGCAACATCTAAACTTACACAAACCCTCCCTGATCTGTATCTTCACAGCATCTCATCAAATCTGCCATTTAAACATTATTCTATGTTGCCAATTATTTTTTTATCTATATTTTCACGTAGCTTGGTGGGATTTTATGTACAGTTGATTAAGCCAAGTTTGCTCATTTATGTATAGTTGATTGAGCTAAGTTTGGTGATTTATGTAATGTTGATTGAGCTAAGTTGGGTCGTTCACGTGTATAAAATTTGTAACATCAGTTTGTTTAAATGTGGTTTTAGAGTAAGGTCTAGATGGCCATCTGTCTTTTGCCAAATTTCAACAAAAACCCATTTTATTGTCGGGTTGTTTAGGGGTGGCTTTTGGGGTTGGTTGCATTCAGGATCAGGAACCAGGAGGCGCCACACCCACAGGTTTCTTTTTCGAGGAATGAAAGTGAAACTTTCTACGTTGATGTTTGATCAATAATGTTGTATTGCTTCTTGGTGACAGTTCAATGATTCAAGCTGAGGATTTTTAGATTTGTGTCACGACAACGTGCTGGAAGCAAAATGGCTAGAAACCATCAGGCAATTGCATATCTTTCTGCTGAGATACGAATACGATACAAGAAAGAAACATTCAAATCCCAGAGCTGTATCCAGTTAACCATTGTTAGGCAGCCGGCTTTTTTTTATTTATTTATTAAATTATGTCTTTTTCTTGTTAGGCTCGACGTGTTTTAATGTTTGACTGTGCCCCCAACAATTTGCTGTTCTTGAGTTCGATTATCCTAAGACTCTTCAGAATCTTGCGATGTTAAAAAATTTTAAATTATTTAAAATTAGGTTCTCATTGTCACTTAGGTTGACGTTACAAGAATAATGAGAGAGCAAGTTTCCATTATTAAAAAGAAAAGAAAAGAAAAGGCAAGATTTTAATAAGAGTTTATGGAATGTTTGGTATGGTTTTTTGTTTTCACTTTTTTTTAAATAAAAAATTGAAAGAAATAGTGAAAAATTTGAAAAAAATATATTCTAATAAAATACAGAAATATAAAAATAATATAAAAATAAAAATATATACAAAAATCTAGAAAACATACAAAAATCAATTTTTTATTTTTTATTTTGCTTTTTATTTTTATTTTTTGTGTTTTTTGGATTTTTCTACTGTTTTTTAGATTTTTATGTTTTATTTGTATCTTTTATTTCTGCATTAATTTCTTGATTTTCGTGTTAAAAAACTGAAACACAAAAACAGAGAAAATACAAAAATCGAGAAAGAAAACATACTAATATAAGACAGAAATTAAAAAAGAAAACATAATAACTAATACAAAAATACAACAATCATAACAAAAAAAACTAAAATCTGAATTGTGGGTTTTAGTTTTTTTGTTATGATTATTGTATTTTTTATTAAATTTTGTATATTTTTTAGGGTTTGTGCTTTTAAAAAAAAAAATTTGTGCTGTATTAATGTGTTATTGTTTAGATTTCTTTACTATTTTTTACAGTTTTTTATTTTAAAAAATAAAAAAACGAAAATAAAAAATAAAAACCCAACTAAACATGTCCTAAAACTAAACGAATCACACCCTAAACTTTGCTTATTCAAACAAAACCAACACATCCAAGCAACTTCAATAGTATAAACCTCTGTTCTAGATCACAACAATGGCATAAAATTTGGACTGTTTGATTAGGCTTGAAGCAAAATCTGAAAGGATGTTGTCAAAGCGTTGAAGCATAGAAATCATTCCTTAGGCCCCTTGTCAACGCTTTCCTTGTTTATGCCAATCCTTACAGGATCAGATTAAGCTAAAAACGTGACACTACTATTACATTCTGGATAAGATCAGACGTCGACGCGTATTAGAAATCCCTGAACTTCTTTGTAGCTTACATTTCAGGAACAAAGGGAAATTGAAATAAAATGTTGACCTTGAAGGTCATATTTTGCTTGATTCTTCTCTATACCCACTTCAATGTCTCAATCGTAAATGAAGTCATTGTTTGCATCATTAACATCATCATACGGCCAGGATCCAATCTTCCGGTCATTTTCTAACTCCATCAAGATCCCTTTCTTAATCCAATACTATTTCTAACTTCAAAGCAGAAATCATTCACGGTCTATTGCTATCCTCCAAGCCAAAGCTAAAAAAAACTAAGTACTCCAAGTGGGACGGTAGGTGAAACACGAAGGTAGTAAACCGGTGCCACATACACTGTCACGGTCCAGCTTGCCATAATTTTTCCTGTTGAACAAGCGGCATATATCGCTAGCAGCAATTTATATAGAGTTCATGGTTTGAATGAAGATGTCTCTCTAGATTTTCCACAGTAACAAATTCTGTTTTCATAGTAACTGCACAAACTTCAAGCCTACCAATGACTTTCTGATTACATGCTGAGATACTGTAGATCAATTTAAAGAGTACACCCTCAAAATAATTACAACAGGAAGAGTTCTATAAAAATAATGAAAAAGTATAAACAGGCTGTTAACCAATGTATAACCAAGCTAGAAACTATTAACTTCAAACGAAATTGCATTGTTATACAATCAGTTCCTCTTTCAGGGTGCTTAGAACTGGGAAAATTTTGTTGTTATTCAAGTACTATTTACTACTTAATATTATCCATATCAAGTCTTGCTTATCTAGTGGCTTTCAACAGATAGCTTGATCAAAAAAGTAAAATGGTTCGGCAAAATTAGTATTGAAGCAAAAGTGGATATGATTATTGAGCGATCTGCTTTGAATTGTTGCCTTAGGAGGTTTTAAGTGCTTAGGTAAAATTTGCCAATTTACTTTTCGAATGAATCTAAAGAAGATATTGTTCTATGGGAGTACCACAACTCTGAAAAGTTTACAAATCATTCTTATTTAGAAATATTTAGATATAAGGTTGATAAAGTGAGGTGGGTAAGGCTTGTCTGGTTCAAATAGAATCTGCCTACAGTCTTCGTTATAGATTGGTTAACTATTAAGAACAGACTCAACACTTTAGATTAAGTAAAGCTCAATAGCTCTTATTATGAGTTTGTAGGCTGTTTGGAGAGGAGGACGAAGACCTAAATCATCTTCTCTTTAATTGTCCTTATTTCTATATGATTTGGAACTACTTTCTAAGACTGTTTAACCTACCTGTCCGTTAACTAGTTGGGATGAGGTGGTATTATGGCCTGTTAATTCTAATCTCCTAGGGAAGGAGTCTGTGGTATTTAAGGTCTATTTTAGTTGTTGAATTTATTATCATTGGAGAGAAAGGAACAACCGAATCTTTAGGAATTTCTCTAAAGATTCGAACTCCTTTCTTAAGTACATTATTAAGTGGGTTAAGGAGATTGTTGTAGTTAGGGAAGATGTGTGCACTAGACCTAATTGGTTACGGATTGTTTGGAATTTATGATATACTCTCAGTCTATTTCTCGGTTAGGTAGTAAGGCTTTTCTATTTCTAATGTTTGATAGTCTTCCCACAGTAGCACTTTGATGAGTGGCGGTGTTCCCAATTCACAATCAGTCCTAAATTTAAGATCAAATGAGAGCATGAACTCGTCATGTACTTGGTTAGGAGAGTAAGGTGATGTAGCAACATCGGGCCCTTCGCTATCTAAGATATCTTATTGTCTGACTAGATTTAGCTACTGGGTTGAAATAAGCTAGCTGGAACTCCTGATTTTGTATGGAAGTGATGATTGTACCTTGTGAGGGGAGGTTAATGTTCTCGTCTTCTCCACATGCGATTGATTCCATCTGGCATGAGTTAGAGGCGTAGATGCTAAGGATGCTTGTGGTTCTTGCTCGTTGGACAAGGTTCGTGGTTGTTGGGAACGTTTGATGAAGGTGGCCATCTTGACTTGTGCGAGAGCGATGACAGTACTTGGGGATTGGAATTTGTCCTATCCAAGAGTGACTGTTTTAAGCAAGATTGGGAGGCGTGGATACAGGGGATACCTGTTGGTCGTGATGGCTAGTCAGGGTTTGAGGGTTGTTGGACGTTGATGCTAGCTCTTCGATTCTTTACTTATTTTAAGGTTGTTTCATTTAGTGTTTTTATTTTTATATTATCCCTTTAATTTTCCTGCCCTCTCTTGTTTTACTTTTCCTTTTCTATCCTTTCTTTTTCTGATGATAGCACGTGGTGCTCTTGAACCTTCCTCATGTTTTGGCTTTTCTTGTTTATTAATTATTTTTATTTTTCAAAAAAATAGTATGTTTTCTTGTATTGACGTTGTCAAATGTATTTAACCATGTACATGCTTTAGTTATATAACCATGTATATAACCATTGTTGCACAATGATGCAAACCGAGATCTCAATAAAAGCTTAGTTAAGATATAGGAAATTTGATCCTCATTTGAAAAATAGTTAACTTGCAACTATTGGTTGCCCAATTGATCAAGTACATAATGAAAAGTCTATCTCCAGATGTTTTGATCTTGAGTGAAATATGGGTATAATTGTCAAACAAGTTGCACTAAGATTATAACATCATAAAATTAGACTTGCCTTTTTTTTTGACCTAATTCATGTAAAAGAGATAGCACCCATTACAATTCAATAATTGTTTATGCAATTCTTTACAAATTTTTAGGAAAGAACAATTTTTAGCAAGATGGTCTGTTGAACCAAGGGAGGTTCCAATCTTGGTTTTAATGATAAGAAAACATGTTTGATTACTAATGGTTTGAGTTTATGATGTTAATCTTAAAGATAGGTATATTTCAAGAAGAATCAATTATGGAAATGTTGGAGTTTGAAGGTTAAATTTGAAGATAATGGCAATTCAACTGAATTGGAAGTTTCAAGACCTTAGATAGGTTGTCTCAAATATGTTTGTAAGATTTACTTTATATTCAATTGACCTAAGGGCTTAAGTTTGATCGTGCATTGCATTTAAAATGTCAAAAGTGCATATTATCTCAATTCATAGACTAAATCTTGTGTTTGAATTGTTTTAAGGTATTTGATCATTCATATAACCTCAATACATGATTTCAAAAGTATTTGAAGTCTTAATTATCATTAGGAACTTGTTTGAAATTGTTTGGAGTCAATTTTTCAGTACATTCTGTGTTTTCAAGACGTATAACGGTGGGCTGATCATCAATCAACGGCACCCTACTTGAGTGCCGTTGTATCCTTGTTTCCAGAAGCTATCAACGGTGGGCTGTTCTTAGCACAACGACACCATTGATCAGCCCAGAGAGTGTTGTTAAAGGGTTAAACTCTAACGGGTAGTTTCCCCTTTCAGGTCTTATTCTTTTTGTCCTCTTTCTAACATCTTAAAAACCTCTCCTAAACCTCTCTTAAGCCTCCAGACACCATATATAATCCTTAGAAACGAAATTTGACTCTCTAGACACTCCATAAACAGATCAAAACTTTTGAATTTCTCAAAAGCCTCAAGCTGCCCTTATTTTCACTGCACTTAATTTTATTCGATCTTTTACTGTCAATCTGTGTTTCTGAGTACGCAAATTTGTGTTTAATATCTTGCTTGAGTGTTTAAGAGTTTATTTGATCCATCTTTTACATTTTAGAAAGTCTATTTTATCAGCTTAAAGTTAGAACTCATTCATATATCAAAACTGTCTCTATTGAGACTGTTCTAGCTTAAATTTCGATTCCAAGTGATAAAACCTGTTTTTAAAATCATGTTTTTGGAGTTTTCAGATTACTTAAAGTCTCTAGATTGTGTTTGAACCTTATTTCTAATTTTTGAGACTTGTTTGATCTATCATTGAGTTAGAAATTTTATATACTTCAAGATAACTCCTGTTTTCACTTGTTTGAGTTTGATTCTGATTTCAACTTGCTTAATCTTTTGTTCTGTGTTTTTTATTATTATTTTATGCTTGTTTAAGTTCTTAAAATTCAGATTAATCTTATTTTCGAATTTTTGGTTGAATATTTCATCATTTGTGTGCATTAGTTCATTTAGACATCAAAACTGTCCAGTTTTTTATGTTCTTCATTCAATCACGAGTTTCATCATATTAATCCGTTTTGGGTGCTTAAATTTATTGTGACTAGTTCACATAAGGTGTTAGGAGTGCTCTAGTATTTTTGGTTTGATTTTTAAGCACTTATATTTGTGTTTTAAGCT
>JAOXYD010094801.1:0-11902 GCA_028565735.1 Pinacopodium congolense | reverse complement strand
TGATGTTATAGGTATCAGAATTGGTTCCACACCAATTCTAGTTCCAAATTTTGTTCAAAACATAGCCCTTTCAACTTATATTCGTGCCTTCAGATTAAATCTACATGTAAACGTAAAAGGAACACACATTGAGAATTTAAATAACAAAATATGGATGAAATGACATTGTAACATATATAGAAATACTACAAAATTCATCCCTATCAAGGAGTTGGAAGCTTTTCAATCACTTCTGTATTGGCTCTATCTACCACCATACCGTTGTGTGAGATCTTGTGGCCCAATACAATGCCCTCTTGGACCATGAAATGACAGTTCTCCCAATTCAAGACTAGGTGGCATTCCTCACATCTTTGAAGTACCCTATCTAAATTAAGCCAACAGTGATGAAAAGAGTCTGCAAAGACTGAAAATTCATCCGAAAATACCTCGTCAAGTTCTCATTCATATCTACAAAGATGGTCATCATGCATCTTTGGAATGTGGCAGGCGGATTACATAAGCCAAAGGGCATCCATCTGTAAGCGAAGATCTCATAAGGACATGTGAAGTGGTCTTCTCTTGATCTTATGGGTATATGAATACTTGATTGTATCTTGAATATCCATCAAGAAAATAATAAAAAGCATCACCGGCTACCCTCTCAATCATTTGATCCACAAAAGGTAAGGGAAAATAGTCTTTCTTAGTGGCCAGGTTGAGTTTTCTATAGTCGATGTGCACTCTACACCCTGTGATAGTCCTTGTCGAGATCTTTTCACCTTTTTCATTTTCCATTACTGTCATGCCACCCTTCTTAGGCACACATTTCACAGACTCACCCACTCACTATCTGAAATGAGGTAAATGATCCCTGCATCTAAAAACTTCACTAATTCCTTCTTTATAACCTCTTGCATGTTTGGGTTTAACCTCCTCTGTCTCTCCCTTACTATTTTACAGCCTTCCTCAAGGTTATCCTATGCATCACTAAATTGGGGCTAATTCCCCAAATGTCATATATTTGCCACCCTATGGCTCTCCTCCTTTTCTTAATAGTTTCTCCTACTTTATCTTTATGTTCACAATCTAATTGATTGGAGATAATAATGGGAGAGTATGGTTATTACCTAGAAAGGTGTATCGCAAGTGGGTAGGTAAGGGTTTAAGCTTTAAAAATGGGAGGCTTAACAATGGAAGGTGGTGTGGGTGCATCAATTCTATCTAGTCACTCTAGCTTGATTTCTTCACATCCTTCCTCTTCACTAGTGTTCTCATCTCTATTTGTTTCAACAACTTCACCAAGGTCCTCTACAACCTCTTTAACACAATCATCCACAACATCAATCTTCGTGCATACACTACCGGCCATTGATTTTTTTAATGATTTAGACATATTAAACTCAACACACTCATCATCAACTCTCAAGATGAGTTTTCCTTCATGCATATCCACTAAGGCCCTACTACTATTCATAAAGGTCCTACCCAAAAGTAAGGGATAATCTCTATCTTCCTCAAAATCCAACACAACAAAGTCAACAGGAATGATGAATTTATATAGTTTTACCAACAAGTCTTCTACCACTCCAAACGGTCTCTTGATGGATTTGTCTGTTAGTTAGATGAGCATGGATGTTGACTTTACCTTTCTTAGCCCCAATTTTCTGAAAATAGATAATGGCATCAAGTTAATACTAGCAACTAAATCATATAAACTTTTAGAGAATTCAAAATTACCAACAACACAAGGGATAGTAAAACTTCCTAGATCTTTCAGTTTTAATGGCATGTTGCTGGAGATGATAGAACCGCAATTCTATGTTAAGGTGATTGTTTGGTTCTCCTCCTAAATGTGTTTTGTGCATCAATATGTCCTTACGAAACTTTGCATACTTGGGCATACATTCTAATGCCTCCACTAAAGACAAATTGATCTGGAGCTTCTTTAATTTCTCCAAAAACTTGGAGAACTTAGCATCTACTTTGTGTTTCCTCACCATTTTTGGATATGGAATTTTTGGCTTATAAGGTGGTGGGGGAATGTATGACCTCTCTTCTTCTTTCTCTTCCTCTATCTCCTTGGCTTTCCCTTTTTTGTTGCTATCCTTTAGTGCAGTAGGCTACTCCAGCTGTTTTTCACTCCTAAGTGTGATCTCTTCGAGTTGCTTTTTCGGGTTGTCTTAAGTGTTGCTCGGTAGGCTACCTGTATTTTTAAAAGACATAGCATTTTTAAGTTGACCTACCTAAACTTCCAGATTATGGATAGATAAGGCATTGTTCTTGGTAAGTTGATCAAATTTGACTTCCATCCTCTTTTAATTTTACTCCGTTTGCTTTTAATTCTCTTCCATCCTCTTTTGAAGTTTTTCCATCCTCCACCTTTAATTCTCCTCCTGGCTGGCTAGCCTATCCATCATTCCCTCCGTTTTATTCTCTAAAGCGTTGAAGCAATCTTGTTGGAATCCAAGAGGTCCTTGCACTCTAAATTGGCCCCCTACATTATCAAAGCTCCAAGAAAAATTGGGGTGGTTTTTCCACCCAGGATTATAAGCGTTGGAGTAGGGGTTATTACCTCTTTACTGCTGACCCATGAAATTTACCCTCTCAACACCATTCCCTACTACTAAGAAACATCCCGCTATATCATGGTTGTCTTGCCTGCATAATTCACATTGTAATTGCATGGCTCAGACAGAAGATGAAGTTGCTCCTTGTATATTGTTGAATTGCTTAGCAAGGGCTGCAATCCGAGTTTGTAGTGCTGTTATTGAATACACTGGTATCATCCCTTTTTGCTCCTTGGGGCCTAACCTACTCTGCTCACTTGACCACATACAACTATTACTCACCAACTCTTTCAAAAGGTCATGAGTTGCTTCAATACTTTTCCTCATCAAGGATCCCCCAGCGGCTGCATCTATAGTCCCCCTAGTGGTTTAAGTGACTCCATTGTAGAACGTCTGTAGCCATCACTCTCTTAGGAGATTGTGGTATGGGTAGCTCCTTTGAAATTCCTTTAACCTCTCCCAAGCTTCATATAGGGACTCCCCATCATGTTGTTGAAAATTCGTGATCTCCTTGATAATCCTTGTTGTCTTGGTCAAGGGAAAATATTTGGCAAGGAAATCTTGGGCTACTTACTCCTATATGATAATTTGAGTTGAACTGAGTTAATTGTACCATGTCTTTGCTCGATCCCTCAAAGTGATTGGAAATAAGATGAGCATCACAACGTCATCAGACATTCCATTTAACCTGAAAGTATCATAAATCTCCAAAAAATTTGATAGATGAGCGTTAGGATCTTCATTAGGTAGTCCATAAAACTGTACACTACTTTAAAGGAAGTTGAGGAGTTCAGGCTTGATATCAAAGTTGTTTATTTGAACCGAGGGCCTTGCAACTCCTTGAGAGCTAAACCCTGGCCGTATAAAATCAATTAGTATTCTCTTAGCTCCACTCTATTCTCCTTCTTCTGCCATATTTTGTTGTATGTTTCCTTGGAGCTTTGCTCTTCTGAATCCCAGTTCATGCCTTGTTATATACAGTAACTCCGCTTCACTAAGTTCGGTAGACCTTTGTGTTCTCCTTGTGTTTATGCATCTACACTCACAGGGAAAAGTATCAAAACCCTTAAATCCAAGTAACCTAAACTAAAAAGATGCTAAACAAAAACAATCCTTGGCAACAAAGCTAAAAACTTGTTAATTGATTAATTGTAAAACCAAAACTACTAGTTTTATGCTCAAAATTGTAAGTATACAGGTCGTAACTTGTAGTAAAGAACAGATATCGATCCCAAAAGGATTGAGTTTATTCAACACTTATTTTAGATTTTTCTTTGTTTAAGAAATAATTTCAGGAATTGATAAACTAGCAAAATAAATTAAACTAGTGATAACAGCTAATTGAAGCAAAGTGCAGGAATTTGATAACCAAGGATTAAGATTAGGAGAGGTTTTATCCCTATTTTGCTTCGATCTTCACATAATGATCTCATTGTGTTCGTCCCAAGACTTTCTAATGATTAATTACCCTATTTGAAAGTGCAATTAACTGTCCCTAGCAAAATATATTAGGATTAATTAGGCTATCTCTAGCCTTACTAACCTTTCCTAAACATTCAACTAGATATGAAGCAATCTTATAAGTAATCTTTAAGAAATAGCCAAGATCTCTCTTCAACTACTTACAAAAACCTGAATATGTATAGGTCTATTGGGAGTCAACTCTCATTGTACTACCTAACACAATCACCCAACTTACACTCTCGGTCTATTACAAGGCTACCCTACTCACCCTATCGGTCTATTGCAAGGTTTAAGCTCAATACATATCACAAACAACCATTCATTCATTCATAAAGCAAGAGTTCCACAAAATAGTTCAAGAACAACTCCTATAAAATATTTAACTACTCATAATCCCAAACAATCAAACAATAATCATGTTCTCCATGCTAAAAGGTAATAAAGAGAAGAAGAAAAAATATTCTATAAAGAGCCTTGAATATATTCTCTTCACTACAGGAAAACTGAAAAACTTGGGTGTTGTCTTGATCCTTTTTAAGGAAGATTATGCTTTCTTCTTTTGGGAGCCACTGAAAAACCTTAACTTTGCCTCTTTTGGATGTTATTTAATGAATGTTGGAGGCTCCTAGGATTTTGAGCCCTTATATGTGTCAAAAGGAGGGTTAAGATACCTAAAGTCCCACATTTTATCTGTCCAGCATCAGACCCGCTGTCATGATCATGACTAGGTCACGATCGTCATAGAGGATCAATGAATAGTGATGTCACGATTGTGACTATGTTACGATTGTAACCTGATCTCTGTAGCCCTGAACACTCTTCAATTTTTTAGCCGTAACTTCTTCTCCAGACCTTTAATTGACTTGAAATTTTACCTAGATACTCCGAACATCTTGATCTTCCTCTCCACCAATATTCATGACCACCTGGGCTCTAAATTTCTCCTAATAGCCATCATATTCACCTGAAAGATGCCCAATTTTGAAATTCTGATACTTGCAAAATCAACCAACAATTTGCATCAAACCATCCCTCAAATAACCTCAAAATCCACCCTTAAACACTAAACAAAATAAATAAACACTTAAACACTTCAAAGATCATCCAAAGATGCAAAAGATGCAAAAGATGAAGTAAACTAAAGATAAAACACATAAAGAAACACTTAAAGCACCTAAAAAAAACCTAGAAACATAACCTAAAAGCACACTTATAAACTTCCATACACTTAAACCTTTGCTTGTCCTCAAGCAAAATCAAATACATTTAATCCATCCTATCAATTCATATTCATAAGGTTTAATAGCATGCAATCTTTTAGACTTCTGCCTACTCAAATTTGAAGCTACTACATATATCAAGACTAGTTTTAATCGGCATATATAAACCAACTCAACTTATGACAATATCGATCAAAGGCAAGCATATAATCAAAATGGATCTTCCCTACGGATTCACTCATTTCACTCAAGTGTGTAAAGGTTAGTGTTTCACTCAAAACTTTTTGTAGGTGCATCGGTCCTCTCTAACTTTTCATCTTCCATCCCCTCACACAACTCTTCTTCATCCACACTCTCATCTCCTTGAACTTCCCTCATTTCCTTAACTTGATTTTCGACTTCATTAATACAATCATCCACATTGTCAACCTTCATACAAATATTACTATCCACCAATTTATTCAAATATTTTTTCATGTTAAATTCAACCTTAACTTGATTTTCAAATTTGTTAATACAATCATCCACAATGTCAACCTTCATAAAAATGTTACTATCCACCAATTTCTTAAAATATTTTTTCATGTTAAATTCAACCTTCTCATCACCAATTCTTAAAACTAACTTACCTTCGTGCACATAAACTAATGCCCTAGAAATATTCATAAAGGGCTACCCAAAATCAATGGATAGTTCTTATCTTCTTCAAATTCCAACACCATAAAATCAATCGGAATCCTAAATTTATCCACTTTTACAAGAATATCTTCGACTACCTTAAATGGCCTCTTGATAAGATTGATCCATGAGCTGAATAAGCATGGATGTTATCTTCACATCTCTTAGCTCTAATTTTCTAAAAATAGACAACATAATCAAGTTAATACTTACACCTATATCACATAAGCATTTAGAAATTCAAAATCACCAACAACACATGGAATAGTAAAACTCCCTGGATCTCGTAATTTTAAAGGTGATTGCAGGCCCCATACAAAAATAGCTCAAATTAATCTATCTTTTAATATACAAGTTAACAATTAATTTAAGACCAACATTTCGATAAGCGTATCGGTCGAATGAAGTAATAAAGTGGAGTATATTTAAGACTCTAGGTATCAATGTTACGAGGAAGTTTATATGATATAAGTACTAGGACAATCAGATTACAATTATCTAGAGAATACTCAGCTTTATGATTTTAAGAAAATAAATAACTAAAAGCTAATTAATTGTAAAAGATCTATAGATTGCTTTTCCTAAATTATTCAATTAAGCTTTAAGGGTAGATGATTTAATTGATAGATCAGTGACGCTTAATCTAGGGTCTTCGTTAAATCAAGGCCGCGCTATGATTAAGACACTGACTTATCTCTGTTGGTCCTATCATGAAGTTTGCTTATGCCTCAGACTTAGGTAATAGGCATAAAGTTTAAGAAGTCTAGTCCTAAATTATCCTAATCCAAGAACAGCACCCTCAAGATCAACCAATCTTTGGTTAATTCATTAATTTAAATCACATTGTTTATTGACTTTTCTAATAACCTAGGTAGAGATTGTCGGATCCTAAATTATCTTATGCCTATATAATAAGTGATCAATTCAAGACAAGTTTTAGGATGGTTATGGCACTAAGAGGGGGTGGATTAGTGCATTAAAAATCTTTCACACAGATGTGGAAGCTTAAATAAATTTATCTAAATAAGCAATTAGATAATATAAATGAAAAACTGACAATAAAGAGGGGAGAGTATACATTGTGATTTATCTTGGTTCGAAGCTATCAACTTGCTCCAAATCCAGCTCCCAACACCACTGTTAAACTTTTATTCTTATAACAACTTGAAAGTAATCAATGTCATAAATACAATCTTTTTTCATAGGCTAAAGGAAAACCTTTCACTAGTTTCTTTTTCCTAGGCTTAAGAAAAACCTCACTATCACTCGATACAATTGAGAAATAGTTCACTTGATAAACACACGAGGCTTAGGAGTGAATGCACTAAAAAATAATTGATTGCCTTATTCAAAAATGAACACACACAATAAAGTACTTAAAACCTTTTTAAGTAATCAACCTTTGAAAATAAAAGATTTGTAAGAGTTTTAAATAGTATATTGCACCCTACACTTTATGTATCTCAACTGTCTATAAACACAACATGATAACTTCTTATTTATACTATCAATTTGGGATAAATTCGTTAGATAAACGGTAATATTACGATTTGTCCAACGGACAAAATCATAAATGTTTTTACCGATTGTATAACGTTACAATCCTTTCTTGAGTCTAGAAAGTTCTGAACATTGTTCGATTGATCTCTTATTTCGATTGACTGATAGGTCTTTCTCACTGTGTTTGGTCGACCGATCCATACGTTCGATCAATTGATAGGCCTTTATCAAGTATTCGGTCAACCAATTAGATCATTCAGTTGACCAACCTCAAATCCAATCATCCGAATAATTGTTAAAACATATATACTTAAAAAACCAAAGACCAAAACAGGTCTTTAACTTATCTTTAATACCTCATGCACATTTTTCTAACCCACTTAAACATGTATCAAGAGGTTTAATCATATTGAAAATATATAATACCTCTTGATTATGCACCTATATGCAAATTCTAAAAACATGTATGCATGAACAGTTAAATGAAGCCTCTTGAGAATATCAAAATGAAAACAAGTACATTTTACACTAAATAAGCCAAAATAAAACTCGTTCTAAACTTCTTCTTCAAACTTCTAGTCTTCGTATGATTCTTCAATTTCTTTTTCAAGACTCTTTGAGTGATCAATCCAACCTATCTTTCAAACTTGATTAAAAAACAGACATTAGTATCACATATTGTTTTGTCATTACCAGTATCAAGTGGAACCACCCTTAGTTCAACATCAAGCTTTAGGTATTTAATAAACAAAGATTAATTTACTAATGATGCATTAAACACAAAATAACACAATTAATCATCCATAAACAAATTCAGCATAATAACTTTACTTAAATTAAGCATTAAGCACAATAATTAATTAAAGAACATAATAAATATAACTTAAGCAACCATACTTTGACTAATTCAAAATAATAACAATAATACACGAAACTAAGAGTTTAGAATGAACCAAATCACATCCTAAGATGGTTATCTATCTCTGAACAATGTGTATGAAGCTGTTGGAACTTCAAACAACCTGAAAATCTCCAATTACAAAAGAAAGAAAATAAAGACAACCTAACAACTACTTTGATATGAAAACTAAAGAAGGAAAACATGTTTTGATATAATTATGAGTGCTTATAATGTCTAAGAGAGGGCCCTTTGTATAGGGAAGATGCGGCTGCAAGTGGAGGAAGAAAGCACGCCACAAATATTGAAGATTTAGGTCAAAAGATTGGTGTTGTCGTTCATTAACAGCACCCTATTCATCCATCAACGGCACCCTATTCATCCATCAATGTGGCCTTGGCAGAGTGCCGTTGATTGTTGACTTTCAATTGACTTTTGACGAAACTTCTATCTTTAAGCTCCATACAGCAAAGTAAACATAATAACATATAAATGGAACATTTAAGCACTAAAATCTGTTTAAATTTACATCAAATAACATTCAAAAATACTATAAATTTAAGCCCTAACAACTCTCCTACAGTTAAGTTTTTTCTTGTCCTCGAGCAAACCAATCATTTAACTTTCTCAAACTAGTATATAATTATAGGAAAATTAATTGAAGATTAACAACATCATTATTGAAAATGTGTTCTTTATCTTTAAAAAATAATGGCTTATCGAAATGTTATATAATTAATTATTCTTAATGCATCAACTTTCAAAACACTTTCACATTCTTTATTTTTATTAGTAATTTATTTAGATAACTAATTAATTAAATGTATGAGCAAATTGGTTGAGAAGTAACTGAATCTTTTTACACGAACATGAACATTTTGTCATGAACAACCCCCAATTACTCAGTTGAATTACATCGAATCAACTTGCAATAAGCACACTCATAACTTCAACATTATACACACACACACACACACATATATATTCTTTTTCTTTTTCTTTTTTTCTTTTTATGGTATTTTATTTTTCTCTTTTTCTTTCTTTTTCTTTTATATACGTATATGTATAAGATTAGAAATCAACAGAGTGAATTCTACTCACTTATTTTATTAACTAAGTTATTTATTTATTTATTTTAATGGTAAAAATACCTTAAAAGAAGTTACAAAATTACTCAGGAAGTTTCATTTTATATGTGGAATATCATTCTGATAGTCAAGTATCCTTTATCAAAATTATGAAATGAGTTAAAAGCATTTAGTCATTAATTATAAAAATTAATTATATAACATTTCAAATCATCAAAATAATTGAATTTAAATGAAAACATGGACAACAATAAGCATTAAAATTGAAAATTTTTTCCATAAATTATAAACTATTTAAAGAAAATAAATAAATTGATATACTATCAAACAATAAATACTCAAGTGTGCTAAACTAACATTTCCTTCCCCCACACTTAAATTGAACATTGTCCCTAATGTTCATAAATCCCAAATAAAACATAAAATGCGAGAAAAAGAAAACGAATACACCTGGAAAAAGATGTGATCGTGGAAACTCATTTCATGTGTATTGCAACTATTTGAAAAGTAAGGAGAAAACATCAAAGCACCAGAAACTAAAGAAAAAACACAAAAAAAAATGAACATACCAAAACGTACAAAAATAAGCACACCAAAGGCAAGTAAAAAGCATAATATTTTATTGAAAGCATAGGAAATCCTACTTATATGGTTGTGTTGCCTCCCAATAATTCTCTTCTTTAAGGTCTATTATCCGGACCTTAGTGTTAAGGAATTTTCAACCAAGCTTTGATCCAACACTTAATTTTTCAACATCATCCTTTGAATAATGACAAACCAATTTCAAAAAATTTCCCATATCAATCAAAAGGATCCTAAGTTCAAAATGACTATCTTGGACAAAGCATCGTGGAAAAAAATGAAAAGAATATAACTTCCACTCGCAAATCAAAAGCTGTAACAACTATATAATCTATCCTCTCAAATGCTACCTTGGGCTCTTTATCTATCTTATTTTTAATGACCCCAAATTGATGCTCACAGTCAATAGTGTCAAAAATTAGGTTAGCTAAAGGTGATATTGACTCACCACTCTCACTTGCTAGCTCCGTTGGCTCTACATGATGAGTTTCCCTAATTGATTCTAAAATTTGGTCCATAGTCCTTTAATCATACTCAGGCTAAAAAGAATTTTCTTAATGTGAAATGAATGCAGCGTTATTAAGCCAAGAATAATCAAGATGATCCATCCAATTAGAGGTATACTCATCTATACATTAAGGATAAGGTTGACTAGGAAAATGTGATAGCTGCTCAAAACAACAGGAATTAAGCCAACAGTAATCGGGGTAATCCTATAAATTAGGGGTATAGGTTTCAAAATTGTCTAATTAATTTGTCCAACTATCGCCCCAATTGATTCTAAATTCAGGCTCATACCATTGGCTATCAAGCCAAAGGTTTTTTTTCCTCTACATCCTCTTAATAACTCAAGAGAGCTACCAAAAGATATCCCAACACATAAACAAAGAGCAAAAAAAATAAAATAAAGAAAGAAATTGAAAAATGAAACATAAAATAGGCACATAACACATTGGTTGATGAACAAGAAGAATCTATTGCCTCCACTTCAATACATTACAAAGAAGCTAGTCGCTAGTTTAAATAGGCACTCCCTAGCTAGAAAGAATATTAAAAGTAGGAGCTCGTTCATCAACCTATGAGTGGAAAAACAAAAAAAGGTTTAGAAACTGTATAAGAGCGAGACAAAAACTGGACCTATATACCTATTCCCTTAAATAGACAAGCACAATAGGGGGTATTTGCTTATTCCCGCACCTGTACGATTGATTGCTTCAAGGCTTTGCACCTTTCTAATGCTATGAAGTTCTTTTATTACTATCCTATGCGGTGGAGGTTGGATAAGCGATGCCCAATTGATTGGTGTAGTGCCCAGTTTAGGCTTGTTCATTTGGACTGCCAAACTAAATGGTAGTGTGATCGAAGCTCAGATTGCGTGATTGTTTGAATGGGGTACCATGACGTGGATAGGTCCATTCAAACATCCATTTTTTCCGACCGATGTCAACATAAAATAGACACATAGCACCTTAAGGAAAGCAATGCAAACAACAAAAAAAATTATAGAATAATTGATATCGATATATCCCTAATATTACAATTCACTTCCTCGGTAACAGTGCAAAAAAGTTGATTACGGTGGATGATTTATTGATAAATCAGTGATGCTTAATCTAAGGTATTCTCTAAATTAAGGTAGCGATATGGTTGAGACACTGACTTATCTCTATTAGTCATATCCTGGGGTTTGGTTATGCCTCAAGCTTAGGTAATAGGCTTAAAGTTCAAGAAGTTTAGTCCTAAATGACCCTAATCCAAGACTAGCACGCTCATGATCAACCAATCTTTGGTTAGTTCATTGATTTCTACCACGTCATTTATTTACTTTTCTAATAACCTAGGTAGAGACTGGCGGATCCTAGATTATCTGATGGTAATATCCTAAGTGATCAGTTTAAGACAAGCATTAAGCATTCACAAATC
>JAOXYD010094780.1:0-11902 GCA_028565735.1 Pinacopodium congolense | reverse complement strand
GATTAAATGGAGAAAAAGCAAAGTCTTAACCATAGCTTTATTTTGATTTTGTGAAGGACTTTAATCAGACTTTAAATTTGTTTTAAAACTCAATTAAGTCATCAATCATCTAATCCATAGCTAATTTACACATTTGTTAATTTTCATAATTTTTCAGAACCAATCAAAAATCGTTTTTAAAGTGTTTAAGCCAAAGTAGTCAAGTTTAAGTCTTTTTTCAATTTTTAATCAAATTCTCTAGATTTTCCCTAAATAATTGTAATCTGATCAACCTAATAATTAAGCAACTTTTTCCCCGTGGGATCGACACTCAGAGTCTGAAATATTACTGCACTTTATTACTTTTGCGATAGGTTCATTTTCCTTAAAAGTCCGTTGGTTTTTAAAGTAAAATCATTTCAAAATCACCTGCAGTTTTAAAGTCACCTAACCAACGCAACAGAGTGATAAGGCATAAGTTATATATATTTATTGTTCAATTTTAATCTTTTAAAGCTTAGGTTTAAGTCACTTTTAAGAAATTTTTAAGCTTAAATGTTTCAATTATTAAATTTTATATTGCTCTCATAAGAGTATATAAAAAGGGGTTTTGTTATAGGCTTTGGATGATATATATGATTTGGAAAAGAGTTAAACAATTTATGGAATTAAAGAGAGGTGGAAAGGAAGAAAGATAGTGAAAATCATAGCCTAGGTCACCCCCCTGTCCTAGGCCATGACATTCCTAAGAAAGAAAGAAATTTCCATGTGAAGGCAGTAGATTCCATGGCCTAACCTAAATCGTGAAATTAACATGCTCAATTTCACAGTCATTCTATAATCGTAACTCTAGTTGTGATTTTGATAGGCCTAGTTTCACATTAACTCCCATAACTTTAACCTTGGTTGTGGGAGTGTTAGATTTCAGTTCCTATGTAAGTGGAATTTAGGTATTTTTAAGGGTCGTTGAACCTACAATGAGGGTAGCTGCCATCTAAGGGAGAAAACACATTCTAAAGCTATTTTAGCTTAAAATTGGAGCGATCCAAAGGGAGGAAATCAAGATCAAGATGTAGATTCAAAAAGATTAGAGAGAATTCCATTAAGGGTTAATTGAAGATTAAAGAGCTAAATTACATGAGATTCTAGTTCTTTGTTCTTCTTTAATCATTGTTGTATTTATTTTTATAGTGTTGATTTGATTTCTTTGGATCTAGATGGGATGAACCCTATACTTGTATATTTGTCACTTATTCTTTGTTTTAATGAAAGATCATATTTTCTTAACTTTATTCATAGTTATCATTATGTTTGGATTGAGATTTTTCTAGGGATTTTAGTTCAATATCAAAGTTTATATAATTAGATTAAGAACTCACTTATATAAATAGATTATAGCATGAATAAAGAGGCTTATATTATGTGCCAGGGATAGGTTTTTGCTAGTTTTAGTTACACTGCAAGTATATAGGTAGTAACTTATAGTATAACTGATATCAATCTCACGAGGATTGATTCTAGACACCTAAAAATTTGAATTACACTTTGCTTATGGTAAACAAAAGGTATAGAAACTGAAAATTAAACTAAATTAACAAACTCAATGAATTAAACTGCAAAAGAAAGCAAAATACAGAGGATTCTTAATAGTGGAGACTTAAGGATTATTATATCCTTATTTATCCTCCTTTTACCTTATTGAATTAATTGCATTTTTTCCTAGATATCCTATGATTTAATTACCCTCTCTCGAGATCTAATTAACTAATCCTAATTGAAATACTTAAGAGTCGAATTATAACCTCTTGGTTCATAATACTACTCCTAAATATGAAATTGGATTAGAAGCAATCATAAGGACAATTAATAAGAACTTAGGATCTCTCTTCAATCACTTATTAATCATTCAATTGCAGGTCCATTAAACTACCAACTCTCATTGCAAACCCTAACTCAAATAAATAAAAATAATCTATCGATTCAAAGTGATTATGAGCTTAATAATTAACACAAACAACCATACACTAATTTAATAAGATAAATGTAGGCTAAACAATTCAAGAACAATCCCTAAACTAGATTTAGCAATTCATAATCATGTTCAACAAACAACTATTCATATTTAACATAAAGAGGAAAGTAAAAGAAGAATAAACTAATGGTAAATGATGAAACTCCCTTGCTGGAAAATCTTAATAGCTTCCTTAAATCTTGATTACTCCTCTTTGATCTTTAATTCTTCAGATTTTTCTCCTTCCAAAAATCTCTAATTTTGTCTTAGATATTCCCCAGGGTTAGAATTATGGCTACTAGGGATTATTCCCATCTTTTATTGTCCAAAATAGTATAAAACGAAATTAAACATGTCATCCCCACTAATTTGTCACGATAGCTTTTCTAGCTTTTAGCACTGCTCAGTCTTTTTGCTATATCTTCATCTACAGACCTCCACTTGTCACTAAATTTGATATGTAGGCTCCTCACCTATTTTTCTAGCACCATATAACATTTCTTAGCATTTGAAGCTCTATAAGGAGCCTTAATTCCTTCCCAAAGTCAGCTGTATGAAATATATTTTCCAACTTAGCTTGTTATGATCTTTCCTTTGTACACTCTTCATAATTCGTCATATAACTTTGATATTTGGTGTGGAGCCTCCTAACTTGATGCTCTAAGTCCTCAAATTGATCTCACACCTCTTCTAGATTCAAAAGTGCCTTAAAATGTTCACAAAAATGTTGTACAACTAAAAAAATCATCAAAAGCAACATACAAAGCATCTTATTCAAGAATTAATCCAATATATACCCAAAATCATGTGGAATTTCCTCTCAAACCTAAAGTAATGATCATGAATGCATGCCTAAAAGATGTATGATTAGGTTATTTCAATAGGTTTATATAAGTTTCCTAGTTTAGATTCAAACTGTTGTTAGCCAGTTTAGCACTAATTAAGCTCAAATAAATTAATCTTTTAACAAGCAAATTAAAATCAATTCGAGACCACATTTTATGATAAGTATACCAATCAACAAATAATATAATGGATTATATTTAAGAATCTAGATATCGGTCTCATAAGGAAAATACTATGAGTACTAAGTCACTAGAATTACAATTATCTTGAGAACTCATATTTATAATTTATGAAAATGAATGCAACTAAATAAACCTAAAGACTTCCATCAATGTAAAGGAGTTGAAAATGCTTTAAAGATTACTAAATTAAATTGATTAGCTAGGGTTTATACTTTCAATGATTATTATGAGTTACTAAAGGTTTGGAATGTCTAATCTAGGGTATCTTCACTAAATCAAGAAAATGCTATGGTTAAGACAATGTTTTTCTCTATTGGTCTTATCATGAATTCTGGTCATTCATCAGACTTAGGTAATAAGCTTAAAGTTCAAGAAGTTTAATCCAAAAATACCTTATTTCTAGAATAAAACCCTCATGATTAATAAAAATTTGGTCATTTATTGATTTAGATCATATTATTTACTAAGTTTTCCAACAATTAAGATAGATTTCTTAGATCCTTAGTCGTCTAAAGTCTTTAGCTTAAGCAAGATGATGAAAATATTTAAAAGAAGCCACAATGTGCTTATAAATATGCATTTTAGGCATGAAAAATCATGATAATTATTAGGTATTCACTATCCAAAACATGAAATAATTTTAAAAAATGTTCAGTCATTAACTTTCATAATCAAATATATAACATTTTAATTTTTCAAAATAATCGAAATCAAAAGGAAACATGTTCAATGATATGCATCAAAATTGAAAATTTTTCACAAATTATATATTAATTGAAAAATATGATAAAAATATAAGCTAAAGGACAAGCTAAACATAAGTGTATAAGAATGATATCCCTCCCCCACACTTAAATTGAACATTATCCTCAATTTTCATAAAATCAATAAGAAAGCACAATAATGAAGGGAAAAAAGGAATAGAAAACACCTAAATAATGATGATGATATCAATTTGAGATCCATTGAGTTGAACATTGATCATTGATCATTGATTACAACAACTGAAAATGATAAAGGAAAAATGAAACATACCTGGGACATTATAAATAAAAACCATGCTACATACATAGATAAATAGCGTCAAAGTATATAAGCAAGATAAAATAGACCAAAATAGCCAAAGTACAACTAAAAAGTGACAAAATGAAATACATTAAAAGCAAACACACTAAAGAAAAGCAACTACCCATGAACAAAAGACAAAAAAAAATACAATTAAAAAACATCTAATTGGGAGGCCCCTAATCATAAGATCAAATATACTCCCACATGATGTCCCTCTAGTTCTGTAGAAAATCAACTCGATCTCTAATATTAGCCACACTAGAATCAACTCGAGCATCAATATTAGACAGTCTAGAATCCACTCAAGCACCAAGGTTAGACAATCTATGCTCCAATCACAAAAGAATAGTAATATTGTCATCAGTAGGAGGAGCAGAGGGAGGCACATAAGCAGGAGCATCTGGTGGTGGTTGATTCACACTCAGAATGGCTTAGATGAAACCTCATCAATACCCTCCTCAGGAGTTGCCTCAGGTTTTAGGACATAAATATCATCTACTCTCTCACTTGCTTATAATGATCTCTAAATAGTAATGTGCTACGCATCTCTAACACGAACATGCTGCTATAACTTAAGTGTAGAATGAGTAATGATGGATGCATTGAGAGGATGAATTTCTACCAATCTATCAAAAAAACACCTGTCTCCTAGAAAATCTTCGTAAAAAGACATAAGAAGTAGAAGTTTTTGTTTAAGCGATGAAATCTAACCATATTCCACATATTCTGAAGAATAAACTCAATTAAAGGAAGGCCTTCGTTATCACTAATTCTATAAAGCATCTTACAGAATGTAAATATCAATAAATCAGATTTCATTTAACCTACTGGCTCTCAGAGTAACATTGGCACTAAGAAGTACCATTACTATCCTCTCTCATACGCTTATATGTGATGTAAGATAACATCTTTGGTTTGCATTTTAACTAAACTTAGGATCCCACTAGCCCTAGTAATGAAAAAATAAAAGAATCGAATGTAGCTGAATCACCTCGCAACCTATTTTCCTTTTGCTCATATACATCACCCACATTTTATACTCCAAATAAAGTGGATAAAAATGAATGAATAATGACTATAGGGGTTCCTCGCATCATGGATTTAATGTCAATTATTTTTTACTCATCCTTTTATTCTATGTTAGCATACAATTCCTGAACCAAAGTGGGATAATAGGGTCCAATTACTACTAGGATCAGATCCTACTCGAGTACTCAAAAGACACTGAAATGTCAAACTCTACATCTAAAGCTGATGGCACTAAACGCTCTACAATGATATCATTTAGCAAATACGCCTCGTACCATTCAAAGTTCTCACAAGTTATAAAACAAGAACTATTGAATGATGGCCTCTTTTTCAAACTAGAAGCACTTATGAATTGTCTAGATGACATTTGAGTGAAATCTGTTTGCTAAATGACTAAATAGAGTCTAAAAATGCTATGAAAAATTAAATATTCTCTAGTTACTTCACCAAAATATTCCACCCTTACCAAAATATTCTTTTAATGGTGATGAGTGATTTAAGGTATGAAATTGGTATCAAAAGAATTCTTAGGAAATTTAGAACCTATTGGTACCAAAATCTATGGAAAAGGGCCCATAAAATGATAAGAAGTTATTAAAAAATAGGGATAATATAAACAATAGAAAATGAGGTCAAATAGATTTTTGAGTGAAATTTTGGTGTTTTAGGATGAAATGATATTAAAACGTGTTTAGCACTAAAAATATGAAAGAAAGACACAAAAAGATGGGTTTTGGTAGGGAAACATAAAATGGTGACTAAATGGTGGTAGGGTTAGATGGTGACGATCAGGAGGTGGAAGAGGATGAAGAAGAAGTGAGGCAAAGCTGCATGGTTTTTATATTTAACACAAACTTAAACTATGATTTCTAGGGGGTTAAATGGTGTCATTCAATATCGTCGTTTAGGTCCCAAAAACACTTAAACAATGGTTTTTGTAAACTTAAACCTTGTCGATTAATACCCACATTCAAGTCCTCCAAAGCACTTCTATACATGAACATTTAACACAAAACCTCACCAAATTAGTCTTAATTCAAGTCCTAACAATTCCAATTGGGTTAGACATTAAACTTTTTAAAGGATATAAGCCAAAAACACTTAAAACAAAAAGAAATGAAACCAAAAGACACACTAAAAGAAATCAAAAGAGATGAAACACACTAAAAGAAATACTAAGCTTTAAAAAACTAACTTTAGTACACTAAATAAAGTCAAACTAAAACACACCAAACTCTAATAAGGAAACCAAAGGGAAACTTAAACTCATTAATCCTAAAGAAAGCACATAAAATGATAAAAACTTTAAGATCATCAAACAAAAAGACGTAACACACAAAAAAAACAAAGGGATTATACATATTGAAAGTAAACTAAAGCTTAAGAAAATGCTGCAAAAGCACACCAAACTCTAAACATGGAATCCTAAGAGAGATTTTAAAAGAAAAAAGAAAATCGCATTAATCCTAAACAAAATACACTAAAAGACTAGAGAATAGACTAGAGAATTAATGCTTAAGAACACATTTGAACACATTTCAAAAGCATGCTAAATAAAATTAAACCCAAAGAACACTAAACTTAAATAAAAGGGCCTATTTTTATGGTTGGGCCAACAAGTGCTTTTTTAAATTCTTTTAGCTTGACCTTAATGTTAAGGAATTTTCAATCTCATATTTGATTCATCATCCAACATCTTTTCTTCATTTCTTTGATATAGGCAAACTAAATTTCCAAGGGCTCCTCTACCTCTAATTGGACATTTAAATGCATTATGAACCTTACCCTTGATGAAACACCATTCAATACTCATTCCCTTAACAAAGTATCCTGGAAAATAATTAAGTAGTACAATTTTAAGCCTAGGATAAAAAGCTATAACATCAATAAAACCAATGCTCTCTAATGCCTCTTTAGGTTCTATGATTTCCTCACTCTTGATAACCTCATCACAACTTCTACCTTAAACTCATTTAATTCAAATGTGAGCTTCTCCTCGCCACTAATTATGTCCTCAACATGGCTAGCATCAACTAATTCATCTTGTTAGAATATAGTGGTTCCTAAATGGTGTTCTTCTAATTCATTTATAGGTTCTTCCACATCCCTAACCACTTTAACCATAATTGCTTCATCGCTTTCTAATATTTCCTTACATTGTTCAAATTCTTCAATTTTTTAGAGCTTGGTTAGCATTCAAGCACCAACAACATCCATATCATTCACGCACTCACCACCATCTAAATTAAAAGTTTCTAGCTCACTAAATTCCAATGTAGTGGTCTCATAAGGGTCAATGGGATAATCTACTCTAAGGGATTCTATCAATTTCTCCCTCTAATTAGGATTAGAGAATTTCAACTCTTTTATGGTGGGTTGATTTTTAGACATGATTTCATTTTTTTAACTCACAAATTATTGATCTTACATCAATCTGAGGTTGTTTTTTATATGAAAAAGACAAAATTTATTCAAAATAAGGTGGATTGTATCAAGGGTAATTAGAATAGTTTATCGAATCATGGATATAAGTTTCATCGAATTACTTATAATAGCCATCAACCTAATCATTCCCTTTAACTTTAGGCCTATACCACCGCCAATGTTCCTGCTTCCTCTGCATCTTCTTAATGACTAAAAGAAGTTACCAAAAGATGTCCCAACACGAAAATCAAAAGAAGTAAAGATAGAAAATTTTAATCTAAACATCAAGAAAATACATAAAATAATAAAGAAAAAAGAACATATAAAATAAACACAGAAAAAGAAAAGATAAACCTCTAGAGTAATTGATCCCAATAAATTCCTAAAATCAAAAGATATATTTCCTAACAACGACTCCAAAAACTTGTTATTTGGTCGGTCTAGATATTAATTAAGCTTATATAAATCAATATTTTAATATTAAAATTAAAATCAATTCAAGATCAACTTTTATGGCAAGTATACTAGTTAATAAATAATATAGTGGATTCTATTTAACAATCCAGATGTCGATCCACAAGAAAAATACTCTAAGTAATAGGTCACTTGAATTACAATTATCTAGAGAACTAATATTTGAAATTTATGAAAATGAAAGTATCTAAATAGACCTAAAAATTTCCAATCAATGTAAAGGAGTTCTGAATGCTTTAAAGATTACCATATTAAAGTGATTAACTATGGTTTATGCTTTCAATGATTCAGTTGAGTTATGAAAGGGTTAGAATGCCTAATCTAAGGTATCTTTATTAAATTAAGACAATGCTATGGTTAAGATAATGCTTTATCTCTATTGGTCATATGCTGGAGTTTGATCATTCATTAGACTTAAGTGCTATGTTTAAAGTTTAAGAAATTTATTCTAAAAATATATTATTTCTATATTAGCACCTTCATGATTAACCAAAGTTTGCTCATTTATTAATTTAAATCACGTTGTTTATTGATTTTTCTAACAATTAAGGTAGATTTCTCACAACTTTAATCATCTAATGTCTTTATCATAAGTGAAAAACTTAAAATAATACTCAGGTATTCAAATAAATAAAGATTATTATCCAACATACATGAGAAACTCAATTAAAGCATTTACTAATCTTACCTTAGATAAAAATCATATTAGAAACACATATAGATCAAAGAATAATAGGAATAGATCTTAAATAACATATTCTTGAATATATTCAAACAAAGAGTAAGATACAATTAATTTAAGAGTTTAGAAAACACCAAGTTAAGCTCCAAAGTAAAATACGACTCTAAATCACATGTACAAATTCTTGGAATCCTAAAAAAACAACTTGAAATCTCCAAATATAAAGGTTGAAAATGAAAATAGAATTAAAACCTAACCTAAAGAGAAAAGAAGAAAAAAGTAGTTAAGGAGGTGATTTTGATTACCAAAGACTTATTGATTCTACATGAAAATGGCCTTTTGTGTATCCCTTGTAAGATGGAGCAATTTGCAACTAAAATCAAATTAAATTCAGCTAGAAAATTGTGATAAAGTACCTAAACAACACTTAAGTCGGTGCTTAAAAGGCACCATTCAGCTACCGCGTTTAACTTTGCAAAAGGACTTGAATGCAGGTTTGGAGGACTTAAACGGTAGTTCATAACCACCCCACGTTTAAGTTCAAATTTGCTCTAAATTTCATATTTTTTACAATTTTCTTCTCTTTGGGGATTAATCTATAATTTAAACAATTCTAAACATAAATTAAATACTTAAACATCAAAATAAGGATAATTTTACATTAAATAACAATGGAAAATACTATAAAATGAACCCCTATCACAAACCTAATAAAAAAATTCATAAATCAAAGTAGTGCATTTAATTGGAGTTTTAATTAAGAAGAGATTCTAACTAATCAACCAAGAGAATAGGAATTATATTACTCAAGAGAGATTATAATTCTCTTAAGGGATTTTATGGTTTAAGCAATTTAATTTGAGCATTGAATCAAGATAAAGCTTAAACACATCAAGGTTTTAAGGGGGATACCTTATGTAGGTCTTAAACTCACTAATTGTTACTTCTTTGAGTAAATTGCTTAGGTGGTTTATAATCTTAAGTTAGTTTCTTTTAATTTTAGTTTACTTAGAAATTCAATTAAATTAATCACTCATTTTATTAGATTAGATAATAAAAATACAATTAGTACCGGTAGCTCCAATTTGCATTAAAATGATAATCAACTAACTAGTATACTTCAAGAATGATAAGTGCACTTGCTTAAAGTTATAGAGTATAGAAGTAGGTTATTTTAGAAATTAAAACTCAAATACATAACATTAAGTTTGGGTGCTGTTATAGAGGATTAGAATATTAGAAACACCTTATTTCTATTAGTATAATCATTTATCTTTTTTTATTTTAATATCTATATTTACTTATTTATTTTGTTTTGTTTTATTTTATTTTAGTTTCAATTATGCACTCGGTTATCTTTCTGTAACTACAGGGAGTTGATGTAATGGAATGGAAAAATCATTAGTGACAATATTATTAGTGATAAGACATCCAAGTAACTTTGATCGATAGGTGGGTAAATGATTGGATGGTTTACAACGAAAATTAGAGCAACACTTATGACTTAGAGTGGATGCATCATCCAGACTCTTTCTAAATTGATCGATTTTATTATTGATCACTTTCATTGACTTATTATCAATAGCAAAAAAAATAATTGAGATTGGAAGAGTTACAAGGTAAGTTCATATTTATGTCACAAGCTTGGTTTGAAGATATAGAGACCTCCTTCCACAAATGAAATTCGGTAATTAATTTAACAAGAAGAGAAATCAAGCTTAGAAGAGCTAATAGTTAAGTTCATATAAAAGATAGAAGCTCGAATTCAATAGTATAGAGGCTTTTATCCACAACTTAGCCATACAAATTGGGCAACTAATTAACCTAATAGAAGAATAAGAATAAGTAGTTTGCCTACTATTACAAAAGTGGAGCCAAGGGTGTGTGATAAGGATAAAATAACAATAAGCGAGGGGGAGCTGACTTTGACATGGATGAGGACAAAGAAAAACTTGTTGATATTATAGTTTTTAAAGAAGAGAAACTGATGCCTTGGTTTATTAATTTTATTGATGTCATAGTTTTTTATTTTCAACATAAATTTAGGTATCAACATTTTTTTTCCAAGTTACAACCCACAAGGAAAAGAAGGTATAGGTAGATATTTATTTACAGGTATGGTAGCAAGTATACTTGAGGTGGACCATCTAGATCACAACATGGGTAGATAGGGTTGATCGTGAGTTAAGCGAGAGAAAAGCCATAAGATCTTCCTATGTTGAAGTAAAAACCTATCAAGAGAGTTCACAAGTGAGTTAAAACATTCTTAGACTGATTTAATTTGAAAGAAATTTTGGTTAATCAACATACGAATAGGGATTGTATGTTTTCAGATAGAATATAATCTAAGTTAGGAAGCTTTATTAGTTTAAGAATCTAGGAAATTTATTAAGTTAAAGCAAGATCGAATGTAGTAAAGTCCTAGATGAATTCTCACTTAAATCTGGTTACTTCATAGATTGCTTATTTCTTGATCATTACCTTATGTTAGTACTTAGCTTTAATACTTGTTTTATTTAATTATCTATCTAATCATTATAATCATTGTTCTAACTTGTTACTTTTGTGAAGAGTAGGTGCTATTAGATAGTACTTATAGGATTGACCCTTATTCACTTGACCAAAATACATATATAATTTTTACATAATTTTATAATGATCTTATATTACTTATTAAACTACATATTTGTAATAAACTTTATTTTAAAATTTTCTTTTATTCAATCATCTCATGTTGAGATAATGATAATATTGACTAAATATATTGAAACTTTGCTTTTTTAGCCTTTAAATATTATGTACTCATTAAAGTCATTTATTTTAGTTTAGATGGTATACTATTAATTAGTTATATATGTGTTGAACTAAAAAATATTTTAATGAATGGTTTTGATAATATCAAAACATTATTACTAGTAATGGTTTATTTTGTTGATGTAATCATACAAATAGGAATTTGAATGATTGGCAAGAGCACATATTGGAGCCAAAAAGATCTATTTTTTGAAGTTAAAGTATGAAAGAAGTGACATAAAGAGAAAATTAGGAGATGAGATCATGATAAAGATAGTTAAGGTTTAATAGGTTGAACTTTATTATTATTTTTACTCTAATTCTTATCTTGATCTTCTCAATGCTCTTAAAGGCTCTTCATGCATATATGCATTACATTTTATTTAAAAGTTTTCATAATTATTTGCAATAAGG
>JAOXYD010094769.1:0-11902 GCA_028565735.1 Pinacopodium congolense | reverse complement strand
ACATAATAACACATAAATAGAACATTTAAGCACTAAAATATGGTTAAATTAACATCAAATAACATCCAAGAATACTAAAAATTTAACCCCTAACAACTTCCAGATTCGATACCCCTATTGAGACTAGGAGAAAATGATGAATTGTTCGAGGATACTATTAAAGTGTCGTATCAATGGAGACCAAATATCACACCAAAGAAGGAATGGAAGGAAACATGGAAGAGATTTCTCAGAGGAGATTATGAGGAGCTCATGGGAAATACAGAGAAGATGTTAGAAAGGATACATAGATAAGAAGGGTTGAACTATCAGGGTAATGGGAAAAGGAACACAGGTTTGGAAAACAACATTACACAGGTAGACAATAATCTATAGCATGAGTTCCAACAGCTGATTAAGACGACTAACCTGGAAGAAGTAGCTGAAACAAGTTGTTGGAAGACTCTGAGCCCAAAGGTAGTCGGAATGCCTCTTCTTGATGTGAATCCAAAGGCAGTCGAAAGGCTCTTCTTGTTGCGAATCTAGTACTTGCAACTGAGTCAGATGAAAAGGTGTCAAAAGCAGTAAATGGTGGCAATACTGATCAAGAACCAAATAATAATAATATCAAACATTTGGCTAGTAATAATTACCATAGTGGAGTGCATCAATCAGTAGAAGCATCACCTGGTTCGATAAATCAATCCCATACTGTGTCCAAGGGAGAAGAGGGAAACAGTGATGGAGGACACTGGTCGTAGAATCTGTATTGTTTAGAACAAAGTGAGGAAGGATTTCAGCATATAACTAGAAGAAAATCAAAGAGGAATAGAGCAAAGAATTCTGAGTTATGCTCTATCAATATATGTCAATAATTACATGGAACTTCAGGGGTCTTAATTGCCCTAGTAAAAAACAAATTCTCAAGGATCTTGTTCTAAGTAAAAAACCCAGCATTTTGGGGTTATTAGAAACCATGCTCGAGGAGGAGCGTTATAGTTAACTCAAATTGATTGGAAATCAGTGGCAGTTTATAACAAATCATCAATACCATAGATATGGCTGGATTGTAGTGGCTATGGATACTAATGTTGTAAATGCAAGACTTATCCAAGCGACAGATCAAGTGTTACATCTGGAAGTGGTTTTTATCTTAACTAATACAAGGGCAACAATCTCTTTTGTCTATGCCTCGAATTTTGAATTCCAAAGGAACTTCTTATGGGCCGATTTGTGTACTTTCTACAATTCTATTCGTGGACCATGGCTTTTAACTAGAGATTTTAATAATATCTTATACAGATCATAAGCTATTGGGGGAGTTAGTAATAGAAACATAAAGGATGACATGAGGAAATGTATAGACAGGATGGAAATAATGGACCTTCGATCTGAAGGCTATTTCTTTACGTGGAGTAATAAAAAAAGTAATGATATATGTATTCAGAAGAAGCTAGACAGAGCTCTAGTTAATGAAGAATGGTTATCAGTGATCCCTGAGAGTATTGCTGCTTTTACATACTCTCTTTTTTCTGATCATTCACCAATATGTGTCTACAATCTATTCAACATTAGAGTGAGGAAGTGTCCTTTCATATTTAACAATTATCTAGCTGACGAGAATGGGTTTGGGGATGCTATAAGGACGAGTCTAGCTACTCAGATTAATGGATGTAAAGAATATGTGTGTATTAGGAAGTTGGAGTTAATCAAAAAAGAGTTAAAGGCACTTAATAGGCTGATCGCAACAGATACACACAAGGTTATAATGGATACTAAAAGTGGTCTTGAACGAGTTCAAAAGGAGCTTTATAATGCACCGGCAGATGCCAACTTAATTCAGAAGGAAAAGGAAGCTCCACTTCTATATGCTGAAGCTGTAACACGACACAATTCCATTCTTATGCAAAGGTCTAGGGTGCTTTGGTTGCAGGAGAGTGACAAAAATACTAAATTCTTTCATAAAGCAATCAAGGCAAGAAGGAACAACAATCTTACAGTTTCTTTGGGTCGGTAGGATGGAGGCATGGCAGTGAATCAGGATGAAATAAAATAGGAAGCTTTTTCTTACTTTAGAAACACTTTGGGTACAAGGGCAGATAGCACCTCTTCTATTATGGCAATAAGATCATTTGTTGAAAGTCAAATAAGTGAACAGGAGGTCCAATTCTTGATTAAGCCTTTTAATGCTATAGATGTGGAGAAGGCAGTGTTCGATATTAATCCAAAGAAGGCTCCAGGGCCTGATGGATTGAATGGCTTATTTTTCCAGAAGTCCTGGCGACTAATCCAAGATATGGTTACTAATGCCATTCTAGATTTTTTTGAGAAGGGAAGGATGTTGAAGGCTATAAATAAGACATTTGTTAGTCTAATTCCTAAAGTTCCTAACCCTAGTTCCATGACTGATTTTAGACCAATCTCGTGCTGTAATGTATTTTATAAAATCATATCCAAAATGCTAGTTGTGAGAATGAAGGATGTTCTTGAAAAGCAAATAGTCACCTCTCAAGCTGCTTTTATTCAGAATAGGTCTATTGGGGATAATATACTTTTAGTCCAAGAATTATTGCAAGGATATAATAAGAAGAATGGCCCTAAGAGTTGTGCTATCAAAATAGACTTTCACAAAGCCTATGACTCTATTAGTTGGGAGTTTGTAATACAGTTAATGGAAGCTTTTAGCTTTCCAGGAAAATTTAGACAATGGGTGTGACAATGTATCTCCACCATTTCCTTTAGTGTATTAATGAATGGAGAACTGACCTCTCTTTTCCATGGTGGTAAAGGATTAAGGCAAGGGGATCCCCTATCTCCTTACCTTTTTATACTATGTATGGAAGGGCTACACAGATTAATGAAGCAGAATATTCTTCAGGATGGGAAGTTTCAATTTCATAGCAAATGTAAAAGGGGGGGTCTTTTCAGTTTATCTTTTGCAGATGACTTAATGTAATTCTCAAAAGCTGACGGGAATTCTATCAGAATTTTGATGAGGTCACTGAATTTTTTTAGAGGGTTTTCAGGGCTAAAATTGAATCAAAACAAGATTTTCATGATATGTTCAAAATTGACACACCATAATGCTAATTGTCTAGCTATGGTAGCAGGGCTGCATACTCATTCTGCACCTTTCATATATCTTGGACTACCTATCACAACTAGAAGATTACTAATTACTGAGAGTTCTCTACTCTTAGAAAAGGTCCATAAAAGAATCAGTAATTAGACACATAGTGTTCTCTCTTTTGTGGGTGGACTACAATTGTTGAAGTCAGTATTGAGTTCCCTACACATTTATTAGTCATCTCATTTCTTCATTGCTAAAGGGTTAATAAGGAACATCGAGAAAATGCTAAGGAGTTTCCTATGGTCTGGAAAAGGGGATAGTAGATGCAGGGCCAAGGTAAGTTGGAAGGAATTGTGTAAACCGTTAAATGAAGGGGGTCTAGGTATTACACCAATAGACTTAAGTAATAAAGTTCTCCTTAGTAAGAGACTTTGGAGGCTGCTGGTGAATAAAGAATCACTTTGGACAAAATGGATACATGCTTACTACTTGCGGAATAAGAATGTTTGAGAAATTGGGAGGAATACAAGTTGCCACTATTGTTTCTGGAAATATCTCTTAATGATCAGAGATAAGTTAAAGGATATAATTCAGTGTATAATTGGAAATGGAGAATCAGCTTCACTATTTTTTGACAATTGGAGTAACATTGGACCTATTTCCGGGTCTAATTATTTCCAACAAGTGAATTCTAATAGTTCGCTAAATGCCAAAGTGAGCTAGTGGATCAGGGATGGAAGTTGGGCTATGTAACCTCATGTAGTTAGGAATATACTGCCAAATTATAATCCTGACACAAATAAGGAAGACTCCTATAGATGGCTAGATCATGCATTAAGGAGTTTCACTAACAAATCCTGCAAAGAGCTCTACAGGGAGAGGGATCAGGTTGTAGAGTGGAGTAAAGTTGTATGGAATAAGTTCTTACTACCTAAAGTTGGCATTCTTTATGTGTTTGATGGTAAAGAAAAGGTTGAATACTATGGACAGATTGCTTTATCTAAATATTCCTTCTAGATGCACTTTGTGTAAATTTCATGCTGAAACTTTAGACCATCTTTTTTTTAACTGTAGTTTCAGTCAGGACATTTGGGTTAAGATAAAAAATTTGTGTAGATGGACATGCCCATTGACTAGCTTCAATGATATTCTAAGTTGGATTGTTAAGCATAGATCGAAGGATAAGGGTGTTTATACTATTTCTTTTGGCTCTACCATGTATTTGTTATGGAAAGAAAGAAATGACAGAGTGTTTAATGGCATAGAGAATACCAAAGAACAAGTCACTGCCAAACTAATTTACTGGATTAGGGAACAACTTATGTATAGTAAGTTAATAGGGATATGTTCAAGATAGACACTTGTTCACTGGAATGTATTATGAAGGAGTCTGAATTAATATTCCTAACTTCTATTAAGGATACAGGATCCTAAAGTAACGATAGTGATGGAGTTGACTGTTCACATAAACCTTAAGTTCAGATCATCAGTTAATAGAGCTCTCAATAGCAAGAAATCACACCATCTACCAGTAAATATTGGTAAGTAGATCTAACATATTGGAAGATACCACAATACCGGAAGCCAAGGAGATGTACCTTGTTTTGGGTTTTTTCCGGGCGGTCATAGTAATAGTTGAGACGACCTATACAAGGGAAAAAACTAGTTAGATGGAAGCCAGAAGAAGAAATTAGAGGGAGAGATGAGTGATTACTTATAGAAATGAAGATCCGGGGCCTGCTCGAGAACTCTCAAAGAATGGGTCTGATTCTTGCAGTTTTTGGAAGATCGGAAACCAGAGAAGCTTTTGACAGAGGTAAAGAAAAAAGTAGAGGAAGGAGAAGATCATTTGTTGCATGTTGTCATGGTAGATTAGGGTTATGTATCTGTGATGGTAGGGAAAGGGGAGAAAGGAGCTTGGGAGACGGGTCTCTCAGTGGTCTCAAACATCGATTCTTGTGTTTTTGTTTTGTTTTTACCAGGTGATACGGGGTTGGTGTAGGAGAGTTTGCATGTGTGGAGTGTGTGTGTCTTTTGGGTACCACCCGTGTATAAGCATATTTTTTATTAATTAATTCATTTAATTTTTCAAAAAAAAATATTAAAGAGAGAAGAATTATGTCCTATAGAATGATGTCATTTATTCCATTATTCAGATGCCATTTTACTCGTAAACTACTTGTCGTGAAATAGTATTTTAGTAGGGCAATTAGAAAACTATCTTCTGTAGATGTTTTAGGGTTTTGAAAATTTAGTAGCCACCATAAGAGGGTTAATTATTGTCCTATTTATCTTCTTATATATTGAAAAATTTTTGTTTAAATAATCTATTTATTATTTAACTTAAATTAGCCACCTAAGATAGATTACTAAGTGATTATGGATTTAGGAGACTGTCTTTAAGTGCTAGAAAAATTAATTAAACAACATAATTGGAATGATGAATGATCAAACTTCAATTATTTATGAAAATCTCAAATCTAAAAAAGAATTTTAAGTTTAAACTTTGTCTCTTTATGGATATTAATATAATTTATTTGAATGACCAAGAAAATGAATTAAGATTAAAAGAGATAGGATTCCATCCTAACCATGGTTTTGTCTTATTTTCATGAAGATACCTTAGATCTATTCAATATAGTAATTCCTAGAGCACTTTACTTTTTACAAACATTTCAGCTCCAACCTTTAGGTATCTTAACAAGGCATTAACTAGTAGAGTAGTTAGGGTCTCACATACCAACTTGTTATCTTTATGTTATAGTCGATGAAATGACTATATAAGGTTATCTAGATCACTAGTGGTACAATGACCTTGAGGTTTTAGTTGATGGATATGGAGATGGTTGGATGGCTTATGATGATCAATGTAGTAATACCTACAACTCAAGTTGGATGAATAATCCAAATTACTTTTGGTTTAATTAAGGTTACTTTAAGCCAACTCTATAACATTATTATCAATAATAGTAAGAAGAGGAGTTGAGGTTGGAATTTCATAAGCTTATAATTGAGTTCATATTTAGGAATGAGGCTCCATATGAATGTATAGAAGCTTCCATCCACAACAAGAAAGACACAAATTGGGAAATTGGTTAAATTAATTCCAAAATACAAGAAAGTGAGTATGCCTAACACTACAGAGGTGAAGCTAATGAAGAAAGAGATGCTAAGTACAATTGGAAGTGAGAAGGAGCTGACAATGTCTTAAAAAAGGACAATTTTTTTTGTTATTGCTGAAGTCTTTAAGGAAGAAAAAAAATGTATTTGTGTGCTTTTATGTTAGTGATATTAAAATTTTTAAATGTCAACAAGAAATTCAGAACCAAGATCTTTGACTAAAGTACAGTACAAAAGATAAAGGAGGTCTAGGGAGAAATCTAATGGTAGGTGTGGTTGATAATACACTTTTGGTTAGCCATCCTAGATATGAAGAGATCAGTGAAGCTATGAGATGAGAAGGAGAATCATAATTCTTTAAAAGTAAAGTCTAACTAAAAGACTTTAAAGAAGGATTCATTAACGGGCAACCCAATCAATTAGATTTGCAATATCTTTTTAAGATCATAGAATTTCATTTATATTATTTTTAATTTAGTTGCATTTTTAATATCTTTATACTTTCACTCTTCTTTTTGTAGTTATTTTTCTCTCAATTAGCAAGGATAATTTTGAAAAGCAACCCACCTTTAGGAAATTTTAGGGAATTTCTCTTTTTTTTCTCTTTCTTTTTTTGTTTATTTATGTTATGTAAATATTGGGGATAATGTTTAATTTAAATTTGGGGGAAGAGAAAAAGTTATTATATTAGTATACACTTGAATTATTATGAGAGTGATTAATTTAGATGTCTCACATATAATATTTTATGGTTAGTTGATTGTAAATTGGTGTGTTATAACTTAGTCAATGTAGTTAAAATGGTCAGTCTTGAATAACTTTTGATTTAGTATTAACTATGTTTTTATTTAACCTTTGTGTTTAATGTTTAATGTTTTAAGAAATTTTATATGAATTTTTGTGTAATCTTATAATAGAGTGTTTAGTTAAATAATTTTCATTGTTTAAGTAATTTTTATTAAAATTTAAAAATTTTAAAAGTAACAGTTACATAACATGTATGAATGATAAAATGGAGCTTAAAATGCACTTGTTGGAATAAAGTGGAGCATGGAATGTACTTGTTCAAGTTAATTGATAAGTTAATAAATTTCATAAAGGAAAGATGGAACGTAAAATGGAATTACCAAAGTACCTTTAAACAAGTTTATATGATGATCTATGTAGAATAGTTAGCAACTTCATGTTTATATGAATGTTTGCATTGTTGTAATGTGTGATTTTGCATGTTGAGTCATCTCATAGTTGTAATTGAGTTAGGAAACATTAACTATGTTTAATTACAACGGTTAGTAATTGATAACTCAATTAACTCTCGGTTGTTGCTCAAATATTTCTAAGCGCGTATCTAAATAGTTTCTTAAGAATAAGTAATAGTATAAATGGAAGGGAATTGATAAAGTATTTTATATAGGATTGTAGACTATGTTTAAATGTGTTTTTGCCTTTAGTTACTTTATGAATTTTCACTATTTGAAATATATTTTAGTTAATTTGCAAATTCATATCCATTGGAGGAGATAAATGCTGAAAAATGGTAAATTTTAATGCATTTAATGGAAGAAAAATGATTGTCTTTGTTGAACCAAGAGAGGTTCATCTTCTTTTGATGATGACTAAATTGTGCATTAGTTAGGTGACTTATAAACTTTTAACGAATTTGAAACAATTTTACTTTGAAAACCAACGGAATTAAGGCAAGTACATTTATAACAAAAGTAATATAATGGAGTAAATTTAAGACTCCAGATATCGATCCTACGGGAAAAAAGGCTTAATTACTAGGTTGATTAGATTAAAATTACTTAGGAAAATCCAAACAATTTGATTAAAGACCTTAAAATTGCTAAACTAGTCTAACTTGGCTTAAACACTTCGAAAATGGTTTTTAATTGTTTTTGAAAAATTTTTAAAATTACCAAATGTGTAAATTAGCTAAGGAATAGGTGATTGATGATTTAATTGAGCTTTAAACACATTTAAGGGCTAGTTAAAATTCCTTCACAAAATCAAAACAAAGGTATGGTTATGACTTTGCTTTCTCTCCATTAAATCTTATTTAAAGTTTGATTGTGCTTCAAATCAAGTAAATGTCCTTTAATTTCAAGAAGGTGAGTTCTGAAAATTTAATCTCAAATCTCCAACTCTCACAAAAAATTTATGTTTGGTCATGCAAGGATTAATTCGTGTTGCTTATTGATTTTTCCGACAACCTAAGATGATTTCTCAAGCTTAACTTGTCTTAAACTCTAATCCTAGGTGGCCAGTGCAAAATCAAATCTTTTAAACCTTCAATAAACAAAACTAAGACCCTATAACATGTCTTTAAGCTCTCTTAAATCATACAAACATCAATCCTTTGTAATAAAAATTATTTAGACATATATATTGATCAAAACATACAAAATATACTTAAGCAACATATCTTGATAGATCCGTAAATATGAGTTTAAATATAAAGTTTAGTGACTACAAAATATCCAAGGAAGACATCTGGATGTGTCTTGAAGTTCTAACATGATTCTAAACTCCAAAAAAGCTCTATTTCATCAAGATCTTGCAGAAAAATCAAAGAACATTCATAGATATGAGCATAAGCATAAGAACTTTGATTATTCTGAAAAAATGAAACAAAATAAGAGATAATATGAGTTTAGAAACACCCATAGATGATTCCTAAACTCAGATATGAGCCTTAACAACAAGATCCAATGTTCAAAAACTCAGAAAACAACATATAAACTATAAAGAAAGTGATTAAAGCCTATATGTTCTAATAATAAATTAAGGGAGAAGCAAGATCGTCTCTCTCTTGTTTCAGATTTATTTTTTCCTTGATTCCATCAGTAATCAGTGTTATTTGTTTTTTTATAGCTTTAGCATCCTTCCACATGGGCTAGCAGACAAGGGCATTGATGAAGAACATATCCAAGTTGCAATTTTGGAGATTTGAGAATGATATTGTTGACCACTTCTTTATCGACGGGCTACACGAAATGACAACGACGAGCTATAGGGATGTATAATGTAGGGAATGTAGGGAAAGAAATACACTTGTTTGATATAGTCTTAATGATCCGATGGTGAATTTGTTGGAACTGAAACAATCAAAAGCAACAAACATAAATGATAAGAAAGAATACACCACTCATATATAAATATGTTATCCAAATACAACCAAGAAGTCAAAGGAAAAAATGTAACTAATAGATTTGAAAACAATCTACAATACGAAAAGGAAACCTATACTACCAAATCGAAACTGAAACAACTATGTGAATAACCAAAGGAACTAAGAGGAAGGATCATTGACATCCTATGACTACTGATAATCCTTAGGGCTCCTAACTCGTGTAGTCAAATCATTGACCTGATACTAAAGACCATCAAAATGATGACAAATCTCTGAAAATAAAGATGAACAAAACTTTGAAAGCTTAGATGTCATGCGAGTCTCCATATTAATCAGATACTAAAGAATAGTAACATGAGAATTATCAAAAGCAGCTGGTAGTGGGGGGACTGGAGTAGTAGCAGGCGAAAGTGGGCGAGATCGAAGAATGCTCAGAGTGGTTAGGTGACTTATAAACTTTTAACGAATTTGAAACGATTTTATTTTGAAAACTAATGAAATTAAGACAAGTGAACTTATGACAAAAGTAATACAATGGAGTAAATTTAAGACTCTGAATGCCGGTTCCACGGGGAAAAAGGCTTAATTACTAGATTGATTAGATTATAATTATTTAGGAAAAAACCAATCAATTTGATTAAAAACCTTAAAATTGCTAAACTAGTCTAACTTGGCTTAAAGCCTTTAAAAATGATTTTTAATTGTTTTTGAAAATTTTTGAAAATTACCAAATGTGTAAATTAGCTAAGGATTAGGTGATTTATGATTCAATTGAGGTTTAAACACATTTAAGTACTGGTTAAAGTTCCTTTACAAAATCAAAATGAAGCTATAGTTAAGTCTTTGCTTTTTCTCCATTAAATCTTATTTAAAGTTTGGTTATGCTTCAAATCAAGTAAATAGGCTTTAATTTCAAAAAGGTAAGTTTTAGAAATTTAATCTCAGATCCTAACTCTCATAAAAAATTTAGGTTTGGTCATGCAAGGATTAATTCGTTTTGCTTATTGATTTTTCTAACAATTTAAGATGATTTCTTAAGCTTAACTTGTCTTAAACTATATTCCTAAGTGGCAAGCACAAAATTAGATCTTTTAAACCTTCAATAAACAAAACTAAGACCTTATAACAAGTCTTTAAGCTCTCTTAAATCATACAAACATCAATCCTTAGCAATAAAAATGATATAGCCACACATATTGATCAAAACATACAAAATATACAACTTAAGCAACGTATCTTGATAGATCCAAAAAGATGAGCTTAAATATAAAGTTTAGAGGTTACAAAATATCCAAGAAAGACTTCTGGATGTGTCTTGAACTTCTAACTTGATTCTTAACTACAAAAAAGTTCTATTTCATTAAGATCTTGTAGAAAAATCAAAGAACATTTATAGATATGAGCATAAGCATAATAACTTTGATTAATCTGAAAAATGAAACAAAATAAGTGATAAGCTGAGTTTAGAAAGCCCCTTAGATGATTTCTAGACTCAAATATGAGTCTTAACAACAAGCTCCAATGTTCAGAGATTCAGAAAATAACATACAAAACGTAAACAAAGTGATTGAAGCCTATTGTTCTAATAATAAATCAAAGGAGAAGCAAGAGTGTCTCTTTTGTTTTAGATTTGATTTTTCCTTGATTCCATCCGTAATCTGTGTTATTTGTTTTTTTTTTTTGTAGCTTTAGCAGCCTCCCACATAGGCTAGCAAATAAGGGCATTAATGGAGAACATGTCCAAGCGTCAATTTTGGAGATTTGAGACTAATATTGTTGACTGCTCCTTCAATGACGGGTTGCAACGAATCACAACAATGAGCTACAGGGTGCCGTTGATGATCTAATTCTGTCTCTTATAATGACCCCCTATTCGTCCATTAACGTGACCTTAGCAGGGTGCCATTGATGGATTGAAATAAGCCACTTTCTTCTAATTTTTTCTCCAATCTCCATCTTCAAGCTCCATCTTGCAAATTAAACATAATAATACATAAATTTATCAATTAAGCACTAAATTAAGGGTTATAATTCAACAAATTAACCATTAAAATTCAATTAATTTGACCCCCAATACTTCCCCCACACTTAAGCATTAGATTGTCCTCAAGAAAATTAATTCATCATTAATTTCATTATATGATATAAAAATAGGAAAATCAATTCAAAATTAATATTGTAATTGTTAAAAATACTTTCTTTATCCTTAAAAAATATTGACGTATGGAAATGTTACAAAATTAATGAATCATATCAAATTGGAAATGCATTTAAATGATTTCATCCTTTTTCAAGCTTCAACCTAAATCCCAAAAATCAATTCCATATGTAAAAGGTAAATAAACTGAGTTTAATTCATCATCTTTTTTGACACTTCCACATCCTTAAAGTAATTTAAAGCATAAATTAATTAATCACATAAATAATTAAATTCGTAAGCAGTTTAGTTGAGAAGTCACTTTAGTCTTTTTACTTGAATGTGAATATTTTGTCGTGAATAACCCCTAGTTATTCAACTGTGTCACAGTAGCTCAACTGACTATTAGTCCCACTCATAACTTCAAATCTTATATATATATATATATATATTATATTTTTTC
>JAOXYD010094748.1:0-11903 GCA_028565735.1 Pinacopodium congolense | reverse complement strand
ATCAACTATTAAATATCTATGATCAAACACAATTAAATTAATAAGGTAAAAGGAAGATAAATAAGGATAGAACAACCCTTAAGTCTCTGTTATTGAGTATCTTCATTGTTTACTTCATTCTGCGATTAAATTAGTTCAAATTTTGTTAGTTTAAGTTTAATTTTCAGTTCTATAATTTTATTTTACCTTAAACAAGTGCAATTTAAATTGTTAGGTGTCTAGATTCAATCTTCATAGGATTGATATCAATTATAATATAAGTTACGACCTGTATACTTGTAGTGTAGTTAAAACTAGCAAACATATCTCTATAATAAAATCTTTAGCCCTCATAGTGGTTTAAATATCCTACAAAGTAATAATGAGTGGAATGAGAATACATCTAATTTTCATAAGGATTATAAAATAGTTATCTCAGTAAGGCAAACCCAAACATAGAGATGAATAAGAGATAGTTTTTCTTTTTAAAAATGAAATAAATCAATAAATGAAAACCAAAAGACTAGAAAGGTACACCAAGGCAGCAATAAGAAAGAAGGACCCAACTAAAGCTAGACTAAGGACAAACAAACAACAAGAATAATATAGAATAAGTTCGGCCCTCAAGCAAAGGAACTAGTCCCTAAAAGAGACTATTGCAGCACTCGTAAATAGCACAAAAAGACAGTAAGGTCAACATGGACTAGGAAGTAGCCTTTAAAGATTATATGGAATCCCACAATTGGAACATTGTCTTTATAACCACACCTAAGAGTTACATGGAAGGTTAGTCATGTTTTACTTGCTCCTCATGATTTTTTTAAAGGTGTGATTTCATCTTTTGGCCATACCATTTTATTCAAGACTACCTAAAAAAGTAAATTATACTACTATCCTATTATTTTCTAAGTACCTAAAAAATGGAGCTTTTTTTAGTTGAAAATCCAATGTCTATTATAATACTCACTTCAACGATCTGACCTAACAATCTTAATTAATTTTTCTGGTTAGTTCTTGACCTCCATCTTAAGGACTTTAAACTTTTCAGGTACTTCAAACCTTTTTTAATCAAGAAAAAATATCCATATTAGGAAAATTCATCAATAAAAGTCATAAAATGTTGGATCTACAAATAATGTGTGAGTAAGAACTATATATGTCAAAATGAATAATTCCTAACAATTCATAACTATTTTTGAAATTTGTGTTCTTTATTTAGCCACTTTACCCCTGTAACAATCAATATATGTCCGTAAAATTAAAATTTAGGAGGTTTTCATCCTTTATCAATTTCTTAGCTCTTTCTTTATAGATGTGCTCCAATCTTTAAGGCTACAATATGTACAATTTATCCTTCATGAGAGATCTTTTACCAATAACTTTTGAAATAATGTGAGAAGAAGCATATAACTTATTAGGAATTAAACACATTATATAAAATTCATATGAAAAGAAGGCTATTCTAATATGCTTTGCATCGAAAGATAATTTTAGACTAGATTTTTTTATTACAAAACTATAATTTTCTTTGTCTATTACAAATATAGAGATAAAATTCTGTCTAAATAATGATTTATGTGTCATAAAAACAAGTTTAAATTTAAACTTACAACTCCTATAAATTATATATCTACTTCTTCATTATTTCATATATTCACTTTTAACTTTTTTTTCTCGTTTGGCTATCTCCTTAATATAAACCCCCTGCAGCATGGAAGCAACATGAGTAGAAGCCCTATTAACTAATGACTAAGAACCAAATATGGCTATAACAATTTTGGATTCACGAATAATACAAGCTAGAGAGTTACTTTATTATTCTTATTTTTCTTTGCAAGTCCTATAATTTATACAATCTTGCTTCTTATGATCCTTCTTCTTATAAAAGAAGTATTTCATACTCTTTATGATATTTTCATATGTCCTCTCATCACTAGTTTAATTGGATTTTTTTTAGGAGATTTACCTTTGGTCTTCATGGATTTGGCTTAAATTTTTGTTTAGGTGCTAACAAAGGTTGTATGAGAATTGTTCTTTAGTTTCTCTTCATTAGTAATATATAGTGAAATCAAGTAATTTAACTCTCAAGTTTCATCCTGAGAGTTGTAGATTATCACAAGCATACTAAAAACTATAGGAAGAGTATTAAGAGCTTGGTACATGAAAAAGACATTAACGATGACAAAGTATTGGGCCTTGGGCTTGCTCTATATATGCATCATCTTGATACTGTAACTCCCATTCCACTTCCCCCGTATATCCTGTAGAATATAACTCTTTTAATATTATAATAATCTTAGCATTGGAAGACACTTTGTATTTCTGAGATAACTTATTGAGAAATGTTGATATCCTCATCTCTAAAGAAAATTCCACATCCTTTTTATATTTCTTAAAATTGAAACCAGTTAAGTTTTCATAGTGACATTATTGTTGTTTACTGAAAAGATAACAACAAAACAAATAATGTATTGTGACATCAGTACAAATGTAAGATAATAACAATACCAAAATCCATAGATGGATCTATACTAAGCATCTCTTCTAATATATTATGAAACACTTGTAGATATAATTTATAACATATAGATGAGACTTCCATCTAAAAGCAGTTCGAGTAAACAACACCAACTCTTATTATTCAACCACCTGAGGGTGTATAAATCACTCAAATAATAGTCGTCCTCCAACTAGTTCCTTTATGCACAATTTAAATTTTATATAAGGTGAACACCTATTAGTAGAATAATCAAATGCAAAACAAAAGACATTTTATAATGTACAAGCAAGCATGGTCTTTATGTTAATTTAAAAGACCATTATGGCGACTAAAATTTCATTAGCATTCAAAAAATTTTATCAAGTGTAAGGGATATATCATTATGTTATCCTTAAATTTAATTTATATGGGCATATCTGACAACTTACCATTATATGTTGTAAACTACTATATGTAACTTCATATTGTTACATAATAGTGCTGAATACATTATTAGTATCCTTATTTTGAAAATTTAACAATATAAATGTCTTATCAATCATATCATATAAACTAATATAAACTATATAAGGTAATATCATAGTTATCTCCTCAAGTTAACTGCATGAAGAATTCATTTAATTATAACTTTTATAACCTTATTTAAACTTTTTATGTAGATAAACCTTCATTATTATCAACGTAAGAATCCAAAAAATTTTATATAAAAAATTAACTTTATACATTTATAAAACTTAAAAGATGATTTAAAATAATTTGAAGGACTTCTTTGCAAATTTTGAAAAAATTGGTTGTTATGTCCTTAGTGTGCTAACAAATCAACATATGACATCAACAGACACATCAGTAGGCAAGACATGTGTGATGTTAACACACGTCAATAGACGAAATCATCATATGTTAAAAGAGGAGATGGAGTGCGTTTGAAACCCTATGATGCATGTATAAAATTAAGTTCTAGTGAACTTATATGGTTTGTGTGCTACATGTGCTTGGTTCGCTCCCATGCACATCGACAATTTTGATACATATGTTGATGCGTAATTACACGCCTTTCCAAATGATGAGTGCACTTCATGCATCAAAGGCGATTAACCTTTGACCTCTTTCCACATGTCCTTACTGACGCCTATTAGTTGTCTGATGCAATTACAAACACCTGACAACAAAGATGGCTAGAAGCATTCTCGGTGGTCCCAATGTCGAATCCTTGTGACTTTACATTAGAAAATCATTGAAAAATCATTTTAGCTTCTTTTGTGTTATTTCCTTCAGATTTTCAAGCAAAATCTAGCATAAACAACAGAATATACTATATACACCTAAAAAACAATTTCTTTCTTCCATTTCCATATGAAGAAAAAGTTCCACGTGTAAATACATATAAATACAGTGGAGGCTCTAATATCACATAGAAGAATTAACTTCAAACATTATAAGCTATTTATGATCTACTAAAAACACTATATCAATGGAGGATATATGTAATTGTACCTATTTTACCTTCCATTTTGGAAGTTGAAGCCCCTCTCCTTTGCCTTTACTTTTTTATGTGTTGTTTAGCTTAGTTTTCTACTTTTTACAATTTCTACTTTACTTATATAGCTTTGTTCTTCCCTTGTTTCTAATTTTCCTATAAGTCTATCATCTCATTTCCTTTTAAAGTGCTTGAAGAAGATGCTTCCATTTAATCAGGAGACTTGAGAGATATTGGAGGAGGAGCAGATGGTGGATCAAAATTATCCATTGCTCGAATTGCATTAATTGTAAAAAAACAATGATATAGAAATTTAGTTCTTGAAGAAATATTTTGAAAAAGATGCTTGAATTGAGTACAGATAGGACAGTGATAATTTGCCATGCTTACAAAGGAGAATATTGGAAATTTCTTATTGCTAACTTAATTACAAGATTTGTTTCTTGTTCAGGATGCTCTATTCTAGTATGGAATTGAAGATTCCATTTTGCTTCTTGTAAAACTTGAGTGTAAATTTGCTTTGATTTCTTAGCTTGAATAGTTTTTGCTTTGAGTTCTTCTTTGTTTGGAGTGTAGCTTCTAATATAGTTGGGATAGAAACGCTGATGATAGCTAGTGTATTGATTCCCGAAGTAGATTTCATCATAGTTATACTCTTGTATAAGATCTGAGATGTGATCTACTTGGTCGAGAAGTGTATGACACTTAGAATAGAGATCTGCCATCTAAGTTGAACTAGGAATGTGATATTGATAATGTTCTGTAAAAACATGAAAGATAATAAGGATTTGTTGTTTTTCTTCTTGAGATAATGAAAAAGATTTAATTCTAACTTGAAATGTATCCATATGATGTGTAGTGTCTTTATATAGATTTGAGAGATAATCTTTATAGAGTCGTTGGATTCTATCTAGTGATAAATCTAGATTAGCTAAAAATAAATAGATATCATCAGATATAGAATCACATACTACACATTTAGTATAATTGATACATGTTGGACATATGCATTTATTAGTATAAAGATAATGATATGCAGAAGTCATACTTAAAGAAATAATGAAATTATGTTTGAGATATAATAAAAAAAAATTCATGCTTGAGATATGATAAAAAATTATAATATGAAACATATACTTGTAATTAAACTCGGTACCTGCTTTGAGGAATACTGACTTGGTGTTTCCCTTCTCCGACGCCACCTTGGCTATATGCGGGATCAAGTCTATCTCAGAAGCTGGTTGCTTAGAGAGTTTAATTTACTTGTATATGAAATACTTGAATGCTCAAGAGATTGATGAAAGAGAATTTTATTTAGTAAGGGTAGGAGTCAGAAGATGGTTTTTCACCATATCCCTTCCCCTCCTCAGAGAGTACATTTATAGTTAAAAAAGGAATCTGAAAGGATAGTTCCAATTTCGAGAAACAGGAAAAAAGAAAAAGAGGCACATAGTAAGATTCATCTCACAAAAGCCAGGGCATCTTACTTTACAGTCGAAAGAAAGAAAAAGAACAATAATTGAAATTGTACAATGCACAAAAGTGCTGTCTACTTTAGCATGTCGGCCAGTGAGGCATGCTTTGTTGACTACTTATCTTAAAGCAGGATGCTTTAAGACATGTCATCTTCCACAAAGGGCTCCATTTCGTCCAAAGTTGGAGAATTAGGTGGAAGTGGAGGTGTGCTTTCTTCTTGGCCACTGCAGTATTGAAACTTGTGCGGTGGATGTAGTTGAAGATGATGGCATATTTAATGCTTGATTTCAACTGGTAGTTGAGCACAGATATCGTCGAGTTTGATGAGGGATGCTTCAAATTGCTGTTTAAGGATAAGGGTGTTATCTGGAATAGGATTGCAAAAAGTAGTGATTTTAAGAATATTAAAACCACGATAGGTAATTCGGTAAAGAGATCCTTTAGTAATTTTTTGTATGCTTTGGAAGACTCCTTCGAGATTGTTGATATTGAAAGAGTTAATAAGATGTGGAGTTATTTCATATGTAGGAGCTTTATCAAAAGTTGGATTATTGCAGTTGCTAATACCTATTTGGATAAAAGCAAAGCGAGGTGTGAGAAGAGTACCTTAAGAAATTAAAAAGGGTTAATTGCTAAAAATCTTTAGGAATATCTCACGATCTTTTGTAAATCGTGATTTATACCCTTTAATGGTTGAGGTAAAAGCTGGTGGGAAATAGCGAAAAATGTCTATATTGGAGAAATAAATGGTGTCGATGAGACCTGTTTCAAATAAGAGATGAGTGGTTAGTGGATCTGCTTATGGTAGGATGATTACCTTAGGGTCAAGTTTGCCCCTGTTTACTGGGTAGAATTGCTGTTTTTTGAACTCTTTAGTCCAATTGTTGACAGTCTGAAAACACTCAAGAAATACTTCATGTGTAATTAGAACAATTTCTTTCTTAAGTTCTTTTGCTCGAATGGAATTAATTCAATCCATATTGACATGCTTCTTCTTGACAAGTGATCGAAGTGTGGATGAGATGTTGGGCTGTGCGAGTGTTCTTTATAATTGGGCTTGAGTGAAAGTGCGGTTTGCTGACTTTTATAATCGTTCAAAGCTTTTTCTATTTCGACTTTGGTTTTTATAGCTTTTGTGGGTTACTGGTTGTCTTGAGATATATTGGGTTGCTTGTATCCATTATGAATAGACACCTTGGTTTGGTCTATTGAAAATTACGTATTGTTTTTCGAGTTCAGGTATTGATGTAGTTGGGGTGTATATAGATAAACTTGGATTTGTAGGAACAAGGTCTATAATAGGAATTGTACTTGGTTTGGTGACTGCTAGTGTAGTTTGTATTGGATTTGGTAAAGGTTGTATACTGGTTGAGGCTTCTGAAATTTCAGAACATTATGTTTCGAGGATTGCTATGGCTTGCTCTAATTGACTTACTTCTTTTTTCCATGTAGAAAGTTGCTTTTGAGTTTGCTAGATTTCTGCTTGTCTGCGAGATACTTTTGCTTTTAATTCCTGAATTTTATTCATAAATGCTTCCATTGCCGTGTAAGAGTATCTGCAAGAAAATTATTAGCAAACTTAATATATTTAATAGTATAGTTATACTGGTGTAGTTCAAGTTGCCATTTGATTAAACGGCCTTGATTATAATTACTTCGAATATTATATCTAGAAAAGCCACATAAATATTATGAATCAGTTTGTACTTCAAAATGTATAGGTAATAAATCTACTTTCCATTTGTGAAGAGTTTTTAAAAATGCTAAAATTTCTTTTTCATGAATAAGATATTTTAATTCAGTAGAGTTGAAAGTACCATTGATATACTTGTAAAGTTTATACTTAGAAATATTAGTAGTATGCTTCAGAGGAAGCTGAATGCTTGAAAATTGAGAATTTCTTAAATATTCATCAGCGATGAGCGAATTGCTTAAATGCTCATTAGAGAGCGAAGTACTTATATGCTTATCAGAGAGCTAATTGCTTGAATACTCATCATAAATGAGTGATATCCTTGTAGGCTCATCAATGATGAGTGAATTACTTAACAATTGTTTATCTTTGGCAGTATAAGCTAAAAGAATTACTTGGATCTATCTAAATAATTAAATAGTCAGAAGGAGAATAATTGTATAAAGAAGGTAAGGATTTGCAAATATTTTTCAACTTTTGTACAGAAATAGAATTAGATTCAGTCCAAGACCATTGATTCTTTGTGCTACATCTGAGTTGTCATCATTTCCTTTCTTTTGCTATTTCTTTTAGAAAACCTTGATCGGAAATATAATTAAGTAATCCTAAAAAATTTTGTACTTTAGTAACATTTTTTAATTGAATAGGAACTTGTTGTAATTTTGCAAGTATATTGGGTTGTAATGTGAGATAACCATTAGTAAATTGAATTCCTAAAAATTCAATATTTTTTTGCACTAATTTAATTTTCTTTTTACTTAAAATTAATCCTTTTTCTTTGCATCTATATAAAACTTACTTATCTTTTGAAAAATGATATGCTTTATCTTTATTTGAAAAAATTATTATATCATCAATATATGCTAAATAGAATGTTCAAGATTATTTAAATTAGTATCTATAAGCATTGATAAATATCTGGTGCTTGTTTTAATCTGAATGGTAAAACATTCCATTGATAATGCTTTTGAGGTGGACATGAAAATGTAGTAAGAGGTTTAGTATTTTCATGTAATCATAATTGCCAATAACTAGATTTAGTGTCTAGAGTTGTAAACTAGTTATGTCCTTTTAATTTTGTAATGATATAATCTTTGCAAGGTAGTTTGTATGCATCACCTATAGTTTCTTTATTCATTTCTTTATAATTAATAATCATTCTTCGTTTACCACGTTTTTGTTCACTATGGTTATTTACATAAAAGGTTAGGGCTGAATGTTTACTTTTACTAGGAGAAATAAGCTTTTTATCTAGGATATCTTGACATTTAATTGTGAATTCTTGAATATCTATTTATGTATAAGGGATATTGTTTTTGAAATTTACTTCCTAACTAGGATTCTTTAGTTTTATTTCAATAAGTTATGTATTAGTATTTTTTAATTGATCTAAAAGATTTTCACTACATACTTGATCTATTAATTGTTTTACTTCAGACTGATAAGATGTAAGATTAGTAATATGGAATGATAACTTAATTTGTAAATGTTGCAAAGCATTTGAGATTTCTTTCAACTTTTTATAGTAAGGAGTATGATGAATTGGTATATAGAAAATTTATTGATTTTTGTTTTAATTGGGGAATTGAGTGAACAGATAATAAAGATGTAGAAAATTATTTCCAATAATAAGAGGTATTCCAGAGGTTTATTGATAAATAGAAGGAATAATAAAATTGTATTTTTTGAATAATAATATGATTATTATAACTAACATACCAAATATATTGAGATGAACCATCTACAATTCTAACTTGTAATGGTTTAATTAATTTTTGTCAATTATTTAAGACATATTTTTCTGCTAAACATATAGTTGCTCCTGTATGTATATACACATTTAATTGTTTATTCAGAATATGTACTTGGATAAAAGTTGTATTTAGATTAGGTTGAACTTTTTGAAGAGTAGTCATGTGCTGTAGAATTAGTTTCATAGATATAGATAGAGTTAATTGTAGAGTCTAAATTATAATTAGATTCAATTGGTTCTAAATCTTGATTATATGCTTAGTGTAAAAAAAATAGTTTATCTTGATATGCTTTTTGTTTTATTTGGGGACATTAATTAGCATAATGTCCTTCTTTGCATAACCAACATTTGCAATTTTTCTTTTTGTTTGGACAATATTTAGGGTTTGCTTTATATTTTATTTGAGATTTATGAGGTTTTATTTTTCTATAAGCTTTTTTTTTTTGAAAAATCACTTATATGGTTTAAATGTTTGTTTTTGAAATTTATAAGGATTTTTTTCCATTTATAACAAGTTTTATATTTTTGTTTATGATAATATTTAGTTATTTTATGCTTACGATATTTTTGTTCTGGATAGCAACCATATTGTTGGGGTACTTCTGCATTTTGAGAACAACATAATTTGATATTTTTATGTTTGAGAGTTTTCTTAAGAGTGCTTGCTAAACATTGTTCATCTAATATTTTGCGTACAATAGTTATTGTACCGCCTAGATTTGGTTGAATACTTCCCTCTTCTACTTTGGTTTGTAATGTTTTAGTAGCAATTTCATTTAAAGGATATGGTAATTTTTTAATAAAAATATTAATATATAATAATTGATCTAAGATAGGAAGTTTATAATAATAATGTTTAAATTCACATATGAATTCTTCTAGATAACATAAATCGCATATTTTCATATTATTTAAATGTCATTGTGCTTTTTTGTATTCTTATGATTTTATTATATTTTCTTGGTTTATTTAATCTCGGGCAAAAAAATTCTTTACGAACTTCTTGCATAATAATATTGAATGCTGCATTTATAGAAATTGTATTTTTATAATCTTCTAAATTTTTAATTCGTTCTTCATGATCTAATAACCAAGAAACAACTATTCCTTTGGTTCTATATGCTATAAAATAAAAAAAATATCAAACTCTATAGTTTCAATTGGTTTTTCTAATTGAATGAGTAAAGATATTTTATTTTTCCAATCAACAATTGCTTCTTCTGGATTAGTGATACAATCAATATCTAAGATATTTTCAATTTTCATCTATTTGAGTTAATACTTTAGGTTTATAAACTGTGGGATATTTTGAGATTTTTGAGTCTTTTCTGTAATAACCATATCTGTCCAAATTTGTAGATTCATTATTAAAGATATGTTGATATTCCCATTCTTGTTGATATCTAGTTTGTCTTGTTCTTTTTTTGTCTCTGATGACTTGATTCAGGTATATCTTCGGTTTCTAAAGGTGTATCTTTTTTAATTTGCTTATCTTTTAGTTCAAGTGCTATTTCAGTATAAATGTGATTTTCATCAGAATCATGACTATAAATTACTTCATTATTATGAGTTATATGATGAATTATTTGAGGTTGATCTATTTGTAATTTTGTGAAAATTGTAATTATTTATTTTAATTGATTTTTAATAGTACTTTCTATGCTTTCCATGGTTTTTCAATCATAATTTTAGATTTGCATTTTGTTTAAGTATTATCTAAAATGATTGCCAATTGAGATAATTGTTTTTGTAAATGAATTAAAACATTAGTTTTATCAGTTGTTACTTTGTCTATATAGGATTGAACGAGTTTTAATTTGTTAGTAATTCGTTCTGTTGTTTGATAAAATATTATATAAAGATTTTCAATATTTTGATCTACATTGGTAATTTTATTTTCAAGTATTTTTAATTTGTCAATAATTAAATCTTGTTGTTCTATTATTGTCATTTTTACTTTGTTTTGACTTGTTTGTTTAGATAATATTTCAATTTTATTAACTAAATGATCTAATTTCTCTATAATATTCATTGCTTTTATTACTTAATTGGCTTTGATACCACTTTTCTACTAAAGCCAATTGGTGATAGTTGAGGTATTACCCGATACTTAAGGATCCACCACACTTTTGCAGGGAGCCCATACACCTTGTTATGCTACTACATGTAGGGGCTATTCGGAACCATGTTGTTCATGGGACTCGAACACACAACCTGATGGATGCCACCAAGCTCTGATACCACTTTTCTACTAAAACCAATTGGTGATAGTTGAGGTGTTACCCGATACTTAAAGATCCACCACTCTAAAACCAATTGGTGATAGTTGAGGTGTTACCCGATACTTAAGGATCCACTACACTAAAACCAATTGGTGATAGTTGAAGTGTTACCCGATACTTAAAGATTTACCACACTTTCGCGGGGTGCCCATACACCCTACTGTGTTGCCTCATTGAAGGGCTTGATCGGAACCATGTTATTTATGGGACTCGAACACAACTTGATGGATGCCACCAAGCTCTGATACCACTTTTCTACTAAAACCAATTGGTGATAGTTGACTTTTCTACTAAAATCAATTGGTGATAGTTGAGGTGTTACCCGATACTTAAGGATCCACCATGCTTTCGCTGGGTGCCCATACACCCTACTGTGTTGCCTTATTGAAGGGCTTGATCGAAACTAGGGATGTCAAAAATTGACCCGACCCGATAACCCTACCTGCCTGACCTGGACCATACCCGACCTGACCTGAATTGACCAAAAAAGTCAACGACCCGAACCCGACCTGCATCTGACCTGACTTGAACCCGAACCCGATTTCATATAAACCCGAGATGCACCCGACCTGAATAGACTTGAACCCGAATGCACCAGACCTGAAAAGAACCGAACCCGAATGCACCCGAACCCGAATACATCCGAACCCAAATACACCCGAACACGAATACACCCGATGTATTAACCCGAATAGACCTGACTTTAATACAATTATACAAATATTGTACTTTAAAAACATAAA